>JAOTRH010030469.1:0-21125 GCA_034768845.1 Heliamphora exappendiculata | reverse complement strand
GAATAATTAAGCCTTAAGCTGATCATCGATCCCCATATGGGATAAGGTCCCAACATACATTCTCAAATGGATACGCGGGTCCCCAGTGCCATCAAACTTTTCCATTCCTGGCATCTTAAACTTTTCAGACAATTTTGCATATGTGAATAGGAACAGACCCCTACGTTCAGCATATATTCTTATATTCTTTTAACCTTCCTCAGCACCTTTTCCATCCTGTCAATCTTTTTTGCCAGCGCAAATTTCCTGGTCTGAGCAGTATTCTCATCTTCTATCACGATTGGGCAGGGAACCCGAGGTGGTACAGCAACATGCGCTATTTCTGGCCCTTGGTTGTCATTCCAAAAATCTTCTCCATTCTCGTTCACATTGTCTGGCTATCCATTCACACTAAGCATACGGGCCTGAATTGCTTGTATCTCTGCCTGGCACTGGTTTTGAGCTTAGGTCTGTTACTCCACAGCTCGCTGTATCTCGGTAACAGCCCTCATCAGGGCTGTCAAATTAACTTTATTTTCTGCCATGTTGGTTGATTTAGATACTCTACGCAGTCTTTCCTTTTCTGATCTTACCCAAACTCGTGTCAACTGTACTCTTCCCAGATCAATGGTAACTCACAGAATAACCAGTCTCAGGCATTTTTTGGAAGAACATTCAGACAACAGACAATAGATATCCTTGATACTCAAAACAACAAAAATTGAAATAATGCCCCTGCCGGGCTCATACCACCAGCATAATAACTAAAAATAGGGGATAGATCAACCAAGCTCTAGGGAAAAGGTTTTGTTTAAGCGGACGACGTTCTGGCAAGACAACAGTTCTAACCCTTAAGAGACTAGTTCGACCTATGATTCTAAAGGGAAATGGACAGCACTCCGTCAGGAAAACAGATCTAACTCTCTAGGATCCTGATGAAAAATAGGCAGCATAACGGTAAGGAGAAAGGACTAACTCTCATAGATATGTCAAGGGTTTGAGAGAAGCGAGCTTAAACAAAGGCAGAGAAAACCAACGACCTAGGGAAAACATGGAGGGGAGAGAAACTACCCTAAAGGTGTTAAACGAAACACGATCATGACCCCAACAAGAAAACTACCACGTGAATGCCAAATATGGTGAAGAATAAGGACTCGGGTAAGAACCCGAAGGAGGAACTAACTTAAACGAAGAAAAATAGAAAAACCCAAGCCAAACCCAGGAAAAGGACTAGCCTAATCTAAATAAATAATCCGAACAATATACAATCAAAACATACAATAAAGAAAAACACATAATCCTACTAGGGTTAGCAGCACCTAATTCGGGGGTTCTATGTTCACTATATGAAAAAGGCCGAGTTTGGTTAATTTGAACATGGTACATTCTGAATAGAGCCCGGTATATACCTCCCATGCCTGGAGTGGTGCATGACATGGTCAAATAGTATGCCCGAACTCTTTTACTGTACCTATAGAAGCGTACAGTCAGCAATGGTTGCCCGTCTTCCCAACAATCCTCGAAACGAATTAACGTTCAGGGCATCGGGTCGACCAGGCAAGGGGTTGAAGAACAATGCATATGCATGCAGAAATGCAAATAAATTTTTTTATTAGGAACCAATGATGCTTTTGAGTCTAGCCCTCTAATTTGATTTTAAAAATCAGTCCCCAGCGGAGTCGCCAGAAAATACTGTGACTTTGGAATTTTGGGGTTAAAAATGAGAGAATTCAAAGATGTTTTAAAAAATATTTTAAACACCTTGAAAATTAAATTTTAAAAATTCCTTTTGTTGAAAATAGAGTCGCCACTTAGTTTTTGAGAAAAACTAAGAAAAAAAATTGGCTACTGATCTTGAAAACGTTAACTAGAGAAAAAGGTTTCGGGGGCTAAGGTATGAATCGGGGAAGGTGTTAGGCACCTCGTTCGCCCAACCGTAAGGTTGGCTTCTACTAATCATCACTGGTTCTTTAATATGATATCTCAAATGCATGCAAATAAAGAAAATGGGGGGGGGGTGAAGAGAAAACATTCAAAATCAAGTATAGAAAATACATAAAATATATACATAACACTTCAAAACAAATAAGTGTTAAAAGAAAAAAAATTCTAAATCTTATAATATGCAATTTCTATCTAAAGCATACATGAAGCATACCCACATGCAATATTGTCAAAAATGACTTAAAATATCGTAATATGCAAAATAATAAAATATGGTATAAGCTACCAAAACTACCTAAATATGAATTTGCTATAAAAGAAATAAAAATCAAACTATTCTAAACATGCTATCAAATAAAAAAACTAAAACTTGCATTTTATCAAAATTAACTAGGTTAACCTTAACGTGATGAATTGATAAAGAAATAAGAAATGTAAAATAAGAAATGCATAAAAGAGAAAAATGCTATATTAAAAGAAAACTTACTTAACAAATAAATTTAAAATAAGAGTTTTGTAATAAAAGAGAATTTAAATATTTAAAAGAAAAGAAAAGGATTTGACAAGATGTGAATGGTAGAAAATGTTATTAAGAAGAAAATCTAATTATTTACATAAAAGATGAAAATAATATGAATAAAAGAATACTAAAAGATATCTTTTATGTTTTTTATGCTTTTTGTTGTTAATAGAAGGAAAGAAAAATTTTATGAGAGACAAGTTAAGAAAATTTAGCTATTAACATTTTTAAAAAAATAAAATAGAATAAAATAGAAGAAAAAAAAGAATAATAGAATATTTTTAAGAGAAAAAATTATGAACTAGTTAAAGATGAAAATTAGTTTAAAAGCCTTTTTGGGATTTTTATTGGCGGCCGCCACAATGTGAGCTGGCGGTCGCCATGCTGTAGTTGGCGGCCGCCACTTTTTGCTAGGGTTTCTAAGAGGTTTTATTGATGGTCACCTCAATGAACATGGCAGTCGCCACTTCTGACAATGACTTGGGCAACAAGTTATTGATGGTTTGGTACAATTTCATTGGTTCTGAAGGTTTTTGATGACTGGGTTCAAGTACCGAGCTTGGATGACCTTTCGAGGATTGTACTGAGGCATTATTCCACTTGTTTTCATCATCGAATTCACTTAAAATTAGGCGAGATCAAATTGGGGTATCTACAATGGTGCGACGCCAGTGGTGCCGGTGGTGGCCGACGGTGGTGGCTCTCCCAAGCAGTTTGGCCGACTATCTTGAGGTCTTACGAGGTTCAGGATATTGTTATATCTTATAACAATACATATCATAGAATCTTGGTAGAATTTGGATGCTGATAAGCAGCTACTTGAAATGATTAAAACACTTTGTGCCTATCTAATTGTAGGAAGCTGAAACTCACTAGAGTTTCTTTTTTATCATAAAATCAAGATATATATATATATATATCTTATATTTTTATTCTTTTAAACTGCGTAGATGATATATATCTATTTTATATATTCATGTTAATTTAATTAATTCAAAAAATTTAGTTTTAATTAAAATTTTGTAAAAAAAATAAAATTAAGTTTTTTTATTAAAAGTTTTAATTAAATGAAAAAATTTTAAATATTTTATTTTTTACAAAATAACACATTTAACATAATTTTTTTAAACTCGAATATCTTGAAAAAACGTAAAAATTAATTTCAAATTTTGAGTAAATTAAATGAAAAAATATTTAATCTTAAAAAAATATTATTTTTGAAAAATATGTGATGTAAAAATAAAATAATTGAATGCCTTTAATCACTATCTTAGTTGAAAAATTAAAGAAAAAATTGTGCATTCACTGAATATTTTATTTACGCATTAAAATACGAAAAGATGGTATGACAAATCGAAATCTTTGAATTCGTGTACACGGAAAGATGTTTTGAATTCTTTCAGATCGTGTAGTTTTCGAATTTAATAAATTTATTTTAATTAAACGGTTTTTATAACTCACAATAAATTTTTTAAAATTTTAAGTAGGAGAGAAAATTTATTCACAGATAAATTCCATAGTCTCCATCACCAGTTTGTAGGCGATATAATTAATTTTGCATATTGGCAATAAAACCTTTCTCTCTGCCGGACAGATTAATTGCAGTATCGCCAATACGAACCTCCTTCAGGAAAAATTTTAGATAATTGTTAATGTAGATCACTTCTTCATTTAAAGAGTTCATTGCAAAGCAATTGATTTGGGATTAGGTGGTAGTTAACACTTAGTTGTATATAATAGTATTTTCTCCATCTGATTCACTGCTATTATCTACTAGATCGAAAGTATATCAGCTATTTAATTTTACTTGGTAGGGTCAGTTGCCTAGATAGTAAAATTAATAGAAATTGGCCTATCTCGACAAACGATGGATAGTAGGCGTCCTCCCATTGAGACGTGCTATTCACAGGGTACCAGGCTGCTGGATAGTTTTTTTTAAATGGTAGAGGGAACCAAATTCAAATAAATTCAAAGTTTTACTCGTCATAATTAATAGTTATTTTTAATTATATAATTCTCAGAATTAAAATGGCTTTCAATCCAATCACGTCAATACTCAAAGAAAACAAACTAATGAAACCAAATTATGCAGACTGGAAAAAAAATTTGGACATTGTCTTAACTACTGAAGAATATAAATTTGTATTAACTGAGATTTGTCCACTAGTACCTGATGAGGGGGCTACCGAATAGGAAACTTGGGCTCATCAGAAGTGGTAAAAATCTGATAAGATGGCTCACTGTTATATTTTGGCTTTCATGTCAAATATTTTGCAGCATCAGCATCAGTTTATGCCTACTGCCTATGATATGATTATGAACCTCAAAGAAATGTTTGAGGATCAAAATCGTACTACTAGGCAGCTGGACATGAAGTCTCTTATGAATACAAGCATGACTGAAAGCACCCCAGTTATGGATCATATTTTGAAGATGTTCAGTTTTCTAAATGAACTAGAGATCCAAGGAGCTGAAATTGACGTGAAAATCTAGGTTGATATCATACTCCAGTCACTGCCTGATAGCTTTAAGCAGTTCTACCTGAATTATACCATGAATAAGCTCAGCTTTTCATTGGCAAAACTTTTTAAAGAACTTCAAGCAGTCGAGGGTGTGCTTAGGAAGTCAGGTTCTGTGCATGTGGCTAAAAGAGGTTGTTCATCTAAGCCAAAAAGTAATAAAAAGAAAAAAGTTCAGAACTAGGGAGACACGGGTCAAAAAATAGTTAAGGGACCAAAAATCAGTGTGAAGAAATTAAGAGGCAAGTGCTATTACTGTAACTAGTTTGGGCATTAGAAAAAACAGTGTCCAATTTTTCTCAATAAGCAAAATAAATCAGGTAATTTATGTTCACTAGTAGTTAAAACTTGTTTACCAATATTATTTACCAGTACCAGGTATATAGATTCGGGAGCCACTAATCATGTCTACAATTCTTTGCAGGAGTTTCAAAAAACCAAGCAGCTCAGTGATGGAAAAATATACCTATATATGGGTAATAATACAAGAGTGGCAGCACTTGCAGTAGGAGATTCACTCTCGGCTTTAGTAGAGATAGGATTTTAATTTTGAAAGATTGTCTCTATTTACCTTCAATTAGAAGAAATTTAAATTTGATTTTTAATTTAATAAAAGATAAATATTTTGTTCATTTTAATGACTCTGTGGTTACTAAGAAAAATAAACATTTTATTTATTCTGGTACATTAGTGGATGATCTGTATGTTATATCTTCTACCTCTCCTACACTGCAACTAACTGAATTGAATAATACATCTAATTTACCATATAAGAAAAAATTTTCTTCTTTAATGAACTAAACATTTTTTTGGCACCTACGCTTAGGTCATATTAATCTAAAAAGGATAAACAGACTGGTAGAAGATAGACCTTTGAGTTTATTGAAAGTGGAGGCACTTCTAGTCTGTGAGTCTTGTTTAGCGGGTAAGATAACTAAGATGCCCTTTTTGGCAAAAGACCATAGTGCTAAAGAATCGTCCGAACTGGTCCACTCTGATGTATATGGTTCTACGAAAATTTGGCTTAGAAGTGGCTTTAAGTACTTCGTCAGTTTCATTAATGACTACTCAAGGTGTAGATACATTTACATGATGCACCGTAAGTCTGAATATTTTGAGAAATTCAAAGCATTCAAGGCGAAGGTAGAGAAGGAGAAGCGTCTGGATAAAAGTATCAAATCATTACGATCCGACCGTGGTGGAAAGTACCTCTTTAGAGAGTTTAGGGACTACTTGTCATCAGAAGAAATTATATCCCAAGTGACTGCATTGGGCACTCCATAGCGGAATGATGTAGCAGAAAGAAAGAATAGAACTCTTGTGGAGATGGTATGGTCTATGATGAGTTATTCAAGATTACCTAAATCATTTTTGGGACTTGCATTAGAGACTGTGGCTTATATTTTGAACTTGGTATCTTCTAAATCAGTACCTTCTACTCCCATAGAATTGTGAACTGGATGTAAGCCTAGTATCAGACATATTGGGATTTGGGAGTATCCAGCATATGTGCTAAAAAAGAATGTAGATAAGTTAGAACCGAGAATAGAAGTCTATTTTTTATTGGGTATCCCAAGAGAACGATGGTGATCTATTTTATAATCCTAAGGATCAGAAGGCCATTATTAACACCAATGCCCTATTTTTTGAAGAGGATTATATTATAGGCCACAGACCCAATAGTAACATTATTTTGAAAAATGAAAGAGGAAATGCCAGTAAAACAGAAGATGAACCACAAGTCACTGATATCCCATTGCCTTGTCGTAGTGGGAGAATTATTGGGACAGGTGCAGATCGTAAACAGAGTGCTGCCATTAACATGCCAGGCAAGCCTATGGATAATGGTTCACAGGGTTCAGATTCTGCATACCATGTTACTGCTAGTACACAGACGTAGATAGTGCCTCATCATAGTGTGAGAGTTGTTCATCAACCTGATCGGTATATATTTTGGGAGAGTCTTTTGATAGGATCTTGGTAGAACTAGATACCGAACCCTGTAATTACAATGAAGCACTTCAGGACAAAGATGTAAATCTTTTGCAAAAGGCTATAAATCCATAGATGGAAGCTATGTATTCTAATAATGTCTGGGAACTTGTAGAACCACCCAAAGGGATAAAGCCCATTAAATGCAAGTGGAACTATTAGAGAAAGAGAGGAGCATACGGGAAGATTAAAACTTTCAAAGCTAGGCTTGTTGCAAAAGGGTTCACTTAAAAAGAAGGAATCGATTATGAGGAAATCTTTTTACCGGTAGCCATGCTTAAATCTATTCGGATTCTCATATCTATTGTAGCTCATTTCGATTACGAAATATGACAAATGAATGTCAAGACATCTTTCCTTAATGGAAGTCTGGACAAGTGTATCTATATGATACAACCAGACGATTTTATAGCAAATGGCCAGGAGGACATGTTGTGCAAACTTAAGAGGTCTATTTATGGACTTAAGAAAGCATCGAGGTCTTGGAATACTAGGTTTGATCAAGCTATAAAGTCTTATAGTTTTGATCAAACCCCGGATGAGTCCTGTGTGTATAAGAAGCGTGACAAAAGCATAATGGTCTATCTAGTATTTTATGTAGATAATATGTTGCTCATCGAAAATGATGTGAGGGTGTTATCTTTGGTAAAAATATAATTATTTGGGCAGTTTGATATAAAAGACTTGGGAGAAGCTAGTCACATCCTTAGGATCAAGCTTTTGCGAGATCGAAAATAAAGGATGTTGGGCTTATCACAAGTAAAGTATATTGATTATATCTTTACTCGTTTTAGCAAACTGGATTCCAAGAAAAAGTTTCTCTCTTTAAGGCATAGAATCACTCTATCCAATGATCATTGTCCTAAAGCACCTAATAAGATAGGGAAGATGAAGGCGGTCCGTTATGCTTCGGCAGTAGAAAGCCTAATATATGTTATACTTCGCACTAGACTCAACATCTGCTTTGTCGTTGGCATAATTAGCAGATATCATTCTAATCTAGGGCAAGAGCATTGGATTGGGGTAAAAAACATAATCAAGAGCCTAAAAGAACTAGGAATTATATGTTGGTTACCAGGAAAATAGTCTAGTACCTTTAGGGTACACAGACTCGAATTTTTAGTGAGACAAAGATTCTTGTAAGTCTACCTCAAGATCTGTGTTTACCTTAGGAGGTGGAGCTATTGGTTAGAGGAGTATCAAACAGTCCTACATTGCTAATTTTGCCATGGAGGCCGAGTACGTGCCAGCTTCTAAAATAACCAAGGAGGCCGTTTGGCTCATTAACTTCCTATTGGATTTAGATGTGGTGCCTTCAGTTCAGTCGGCTATTACACTTTATTGTGATAATAGCGGAGCGATTACAAACTCGAATGAGCCAAGAATCCACAAGAAATGAAAGTATATTGAGCGTAAGTATCACCTGATACGAAAAAGTGTACAAAGGGATAATGTTACTGTGACCAAAATTGCATCAGGAGATAACCTTGTAGATTTTTTTACAAAGAGCTTACCAGCTAAGACTTACGACTAGTTTGAAATTTTCTTATTTAGCCCAACAGCTAGTACAAATTTTTAGCCTATAAATAGAGCCTTTAAGCTCTGATTTTATACACTTTAAGCCTCCAAATCAATTCTCTCATATTCTTTCTACTTGTGCTTCAAATTCTTGATTTTCAATCATATTTTCGAGAGAAAATTCTTAGAATTCTCATAGAGCTTCATTTTGATATATTCTTTAAAAGGTGAATTAGTGTGCTAATCTATTGTACTCATCAGCTCACTGAAGGAGCATCTTTTTGCATGAATTCATTTCATTTTGTTGAACTTGAGAAGGGTATTTCTCAAGAGAGGTTGATCTGCCTATAAGGATTGGGATACTTGAAAAGGGAATATTCTCAAGAGAGGTTGCTTCGCCTATAAGAAGTGTTTGTACTTGAGAAGGAGACCATTTCAAGAGAGGCTACTCTGCCTAAACTAAGGAGAGAGGCTGCTCCGCCTATTGAAGGAGTGTTATTGAAAATTCTCATAGCGGTTGGCTTGAGACAAAGACGTAGCCCGATGCGTCGAACCTTGTAAAAATCTTGATACCGTATCTCTAACCCTTTAATTCTTCATTTTCATTATTGTTATATTATTGCTTATACTTGCATCATTCACATTTAAAATCTAAAATTGAATCCTGTGTTAATCTTTAAACAATAAATTTTTTAAATACTCTATTCACCCCCTCTTGGGATTGTATCTATACTATCAATTGGTATCATAGCTAATTATATTATTCTTAACAAGTTTTTGTGAGCAAGATCTTTGGCCGGCATCAGTGCATCCCTGTTTGGAGAGGGTCAATCCTCTACAAGGCCTTCAATCTTTTGTGTTGTTAACTACACTTTTTGAAAACAAAGAATGAAAATTTTTATTCAAACTATAGATTAGAGAGCTCAGAGAGTGATCGTCCAGATTAATTTTACTTCTACTAAAACTGAAGAAGATAAAAAAGTTCCTAAATTAGAAGAAGAAATGACTGAAAATGATATGAAGTTGCTTCAAATAAACACTAGTGCTATGAATGCCTTATATTATGCTTTAGATGCTAACGAATAAAATCTCATAATGACATGTAAAAATGCTAAGGAAATATGGGACAAGTTAGAAATTACTTATGAAGACACTCAAGATATGAAAGATTCTAGAATTGATAGACTAATTAGTGAGTATGAAAGTTTTTGTCATGCCCCCAACTCCGAGGCACGTGATCCCCACTTGATAACTCATTATTCCTTTAACCAAAATTACTTTAATGTATCTCAAACTCCAAAATATACAAAGTCTAATTCTTAAATATTTTGGCAGAATTTTCTCTATTTTTCGGACTATTCCAAAATTTACCTGTCAAACTCAAACTCAATTCACAATATATATACTCAGGTACCGCCTGATTTCAACCCACAACCAACATTCAACAATTACATAACTACAACATTCTCCACTACTGTGGTTTCATCACCTCGAGCCAATTCTCAATATACATACTATTACAAAAAAGCTTATTCCGTCTTTTACTCTTTAAAACATAAACCTAATGATCAACTACAAGAGACATATATAAATAAAGAGATATAAATGTATGTTTCTTTACAAACATCCATGAATTACCAATAGTATTACAAATTTCATAATACTAAATACATTACTTAAAATTACAAACGACAAATATCTTTCGTTCTTCATTTACTTCAATTCCTCATCAAACTTCATGTCGTGTCTCTTCCTTTCTCTTTAAATTTGTAAAATATTTGATGCAACCAACGTGAGCCGGAACTTGTAGGATAAGGACTAACAAAGATATAATGCATGATATGTGAGGTGTGAATGACATGCTATTATGCAATCATATTCAAATCATTGTTTCCACTGTTGATTGAAGTTCTACGCTTACCCACCTTAAATGTTGTTACATTTTCTTATTTCTTTCGTTCCATTCCAGTCATCTTATATTTTTTTAAATTATCTTTGTGGGAACAAAGATAATTTATTCTTTAAAAAAATTGTTCATTCCTCTTTCTAATTTCTCATTCTTATTCTCATATTTCATTTACATTTTCTTAATCATTTTGTCACGCCCTAAAATTCGGGGTCACGTGAAAATTCACCAAACATTCATTTTATATGAAAATATAAGTTTTCATACATTGAAATCCGCATGTTAAAACTAATAGAATACCCAACAAAGTGTATCTTTCATAAATAAAAGATAACAGGTTCAATATGCGCACAATATATTACCTTACGGCGTACAAAACATTCCTTTAGCAACAGGCATACCAAAAAGAAAAACTATAAAAGTCTTCCGCCACTGCGGGCACCACCAAGCTACTCCCCATCTACATCATCACCTGAAAATGATTTTACAGAAAATTTTCACCCGTGAGCCGAAACCCAATAGAAAGCAGATAATAAGCTGTAAAGTAGGAATATGCAATCATATGGTGAGAGCGAACTCAACCACAAAATCAAAACATGTTTTTCATCCAAAACCCTCAAGTTTTCCCATCAGACTACATAAGTCTCCCAAAATAGTTTTATTTCATAAAATTATATTTTCATCCTTCAAACCAGGTATTGCAACAAATGCAAATAAACCACTGTAGTTAAGGAAAAATAGTAATCAAAATATCGTTTTCCTCGCAGAATGTACCATCGCAGAATAAGAAGAATATGATTCTATGTACCGACTCTATCACAAGGGGACATAGGTAACAACTATAGACCCATTGTCTAGTATCTAATCCCCATATATCATGGGACCAGTTAGATACACACAAGTTCTATACGGAGCACCACGACGAACCACTCAATTTACGGGTACGACCCCGAGGGAGCTGAGCACCCTACCGTATTAATTTACGGGGACTAACCCGAAGGACCTGAGTACCTACGCTGCGCACGTTTTCGGACTTACACCGAGGGCAACTTGTGCCAAATACACGTCATCCTAGTATATCTAGATAATCTTCTAAAAATATTTCTCAAACCGGTACAATATACATGTACATAGATCCATCAATCACCAGGAGATCAAACAAAATATTTTTCAAAATATTTTCCCCAAAAGCAGTTATACAATGCATGTATAAACAAAAGATCTAATCCATGAAACCATGGAGATCAAACCAAAACATGTAAGAACATATTTTCATGCAAACGTTTTAGAAAGTGAGCCTCAACCCCAAGGGTTAACTCCAAACCTCCAATAAACACGTTTCTCCCAAAAGTTCTCATAAAAACCTCATTTGCAATCCATCCATTGCCCAAACAAACTACCCAAACTATCAAAACCAACACCAAGCATACTCACAGGGATTCAGTCGACTGGCCCAGGCCCCCAGTCGACTGAAATGCTCACTGGAAAAAGCAAACCAAACCAAAAGGAATTTCAGTCGATTGACCTCACATGTCCAGTCGACTGAACTCACCAAAGCATGATTCAGTTGACTTGACTCAAGGCCCCAGTTGACTGAACCAACCCAGAAACCGTTTTTGAGCTACGATTTTGCCTCCAAACTTCAAATCAAACCCCCAAACACTCATCAAACACCCTCAAACATCAACACACCCAAGCCTTACGCCATCACCTCGAAAAGAAACCCTCAAACCACACTTCCATCCACCGAAAACGCCAAAGAACAGTTTTAAACCAAAAACCAAATCTAAAACATAAAATCAGATTTCATGCGCTTTTAAATAGTGAAACAACATAAGATTACATATAGAACCCTTATACAGCAGTAGAATTTGAGATCCTACCTCATTGGGTTAAAAATCCAATGCCTTAATCTACGTGCAAAATCGAACTCCGATGAAATCAAAATATGTCCGGATGGATGCGTAGACCACGATGCCAAAAGCAAGGATCTGCTGTTGGATCGTTGAAAATCGAGCCCCAGGCTCTCGAGAAGTTAGAGAGAAGGTAGAGAAAAAAAGGAGGAAACTTTTGAGTTAAGTTTTGAAAATATATTTTGAAAATATCTAACTCCAAATATTTATAGACCTCCAAAATATCTTTTTTTTTTGAATTTTTGAAATTCGCACAGAAACTCCCTACAATCCCTGGAAGCCACCCCGCATGCTTAGATTAACCAAAACAGGTATCGAAACACATATGTGCATACAAAAGCAAAAATGCCAAAAAGGCATTAAAACACCTAACATACATATATATAAAAAAGAAACGGTACAGGGTCTCACAACTCTCCCCCCTTAAGGAATTTTGCCCCCGAAATTCACTACAAGGTCACGAGGTGAACAACTCCGGGTATCTCTCACGAACCCCAGATTCAAGCTCCCAAGTTGCCTCCTCAACCCCGTGATAAAGCCACTGAACTTTGACATAGGCAATCGTTCTCCCTCGCAACACCTGTTACTTCGTATCTAGAATCTTCACGGGACGCTCCTCCCACGTCACATCCTCATCAACTCGCAACTCAGTCCAATCTAACACATGAGACAGATCCGACTCGTACCTCCAAAGCATGAAAACGTTGTGCACAGATGCTAATTAAGGCGGAAAAACCAGACGATATGCTACCACCCCAATCCTTTCTAGGATCTCAAACGGTCCGATAAAACGTGGTGATAGCTTCCCGCTACGACCAAATCTCATCAACCCTCTGCGTGGCGAGACCTTTAGAAACACATGGTCTCCCACGGCAAATTCTAACGGTCTCCTCCTCCGAGCAGCATAACTCTTCTGGCGGCTTTGAGCTGTCACCAATCGCTGACGAATCACTGTAATCATCTTCGTCGTCTCCCGCACCAAGTCGGGTCCCAAAACAGTGGTCTCTCCTGCCTCTGTCCAACACACAGGTGATCTACATGGCCTACCAAACAGAGCCTCATACGGTGCCATCCAAATACTGGACTAATAGCTGTTATTGTATGCAAACTTTGCCAAAGATAGGTGTTCCTCCCAAGAACCCCAAAAATCAAGCACATAGGCTCTCAGCATGTCCTCTAAAATCTAAATGGTCCTCTCAGACTGACCGTCGGTCTGAGGATGAAAAGCTGTACTAAAAGTCAAGCTCGTCCCCAGAGCCACCTGAAGACTCTGCCAAAAGCGCGATGTAAAGCGCGAATCTCGATCAGAAACAATAGTCACCGGTAATCCGTGTAGTCGGACTATCTCCTGAATGTATAACCTGCTCAATCTATCCACTGAGTCTCTCACTCGAATGGTAAGAAAATGTGCTGACTTCGTCAGCTTATCCACTACAACCCAAACAGCATCATGTCCCCTCGGCGAGCGTGGAAGTCCTAATACAAAATTCATAGTGACATTCTCCCACTTTCACTCAGATACAGGCAACGGCCGCAACAATCCTGCTGGTCTCTAGTGTTCCACCTTCACTTGCTGACAAGTAAAGCAACGAGAAACAAATCGGATCACATCCCTCTTCATTTCTGTCCACTAGAACTGATGGCGTAGATCGTGATACATCTTCGTACCTCTCGGATGCACTGCAAGACGTGAGTGATGAAACTCATGTAGTACCTCAGCACAGCATGACTCCGGCACAAATAATCGCCCTAAAAGCCTCAGACCCTAATCTGAACTCATCACCCATCTTGTTGTATCTGTCCCGCTGGCAATGCGGTCCCATATCATCTGAGCCTCCTAATCGGTCCTCTGGGCCTCTAACACGCGTGTAACCAATGTGGGCTGTGAAGCCACTACATATAAGGTCGCACCTCCTGTTGTCTCCCCGATACACAGATCAAACTCCCCAACATTTGCAAGCATAATCCCTCTCATATAGCCACAAAAGCTAACGAGCCATAAGACCTCCTACTGAGTGCATCAGCCACGACATATGCCTTACTCGAATGGTACTGCAAATCGAAGACGTAGTCTTCCAACAACTCCATCCATCTTCGCTGGCAAAGATTCAAGTTCTTCTGTGAAAACAAGTACTTTAGGCTCTTGTGATCAGAGAAGACCTCGAAACACACATCATAGCGAAGACCATGGCTGCCAACTCCAAATCGTGTGTCGGGTAGTTCCTCTCATGTGTCTTCAGTTGTCGGGATCCATAGGCTACAACCTTGCCCACCTGCATCAGAACGCAACCCAAACCCTCATGTGAAGCGTCGCAGTACACTGTGTAACCCAAACCCCGCTCAGGAATAATCAACACGGATGCACTGGTCAATCTCTTCTTTAGCTCCTGGAAAGCTGACTCACAAGACTTGGTCCATACAAACGTGACTCCCTTTTGCGTCAAACGTGTCATCGATGCTGCAAGCCTAGAGAAATCCTTCACAAACCGTCGATAATAACCTGCTAGACCAAGAAAACTGCGTATCTCAAAAATATTCTTTGGTCGCTGCCAATCCGTCACTGCATCAGTCTTCGACGAGTCTACTGATACTCCATCCTTTGACACCACGTGTCCAAGGAATCTCACCTATGTCATCCAAAACTCACACTTCTCAAACTTCGCATATAAGCGATGTTCTATCAGAAGCTGTAGGACAACATGCAGATGCTCCTCATGCATCTCCCTTGCAGGTGAATAAACCAGAATGTCATCCACGAACACGACTACGAAAGTGTCCAAAAAAGGGTGGAAGATACGGTTCATCAGACCCATAAATGTAGCAGGGGCATTCGTCAAACCGAATGGCATAACTAGAAACTCGTAGTGACCATAACGAGTCCGAAATGCGATTTTCGCTATGTCCTTCTTGATCCTCAGCTGATGATACCTTGACCTCAAGTTAATTTTCGAAAAGCAACGGGACCCTCTTAACTGATCAAACAAGTCGTCAATCCTCGGCATCAGATATTTGTTCTTTACCGTCACCTGGTTTAACTTCCTGTAATCTATACACAATCGTACCGAACCATCCTTCTTCTTTGCAAAGAGAGCCGGAGCTCCCCATGGCGATGTACTAGGCCGCACAAACCCCTTATCTAGCAACTCCTGCAACTGCACCTTGAGTTCTTGCAACTCAGCCGGTGAAAAACGGTACGATGGCATAGAGATAGGAGCAGCTCCCGGAACAAGAACAATGGAGAACTCCACATCTCGGCTCAGTGGCAACTCAAACAGATCATCTGGGAAGACATCCGGATAGTCACACACCACAAGGGGTAACATTCCCCGAACCCCAACCGGCTCCTCTAACCTAAGTGCAAAAAAGAGAAAACCCAAATCTCCTCGAACCCGGGTGACTCCTGGCATAGATATCAGGCCCTCATCCCGATCACCCACAAAGTAGAAGCAGTCACCCTCTGGCGTACAGATCGACACTCTCCATTGCTCACAATCTATAAAGGCATGGTATGTAGTCAGCCAGTCCATCTATAGGATGACATCAAACGTGGTCATGTCTAGAATGATAAAATCAAACTCTAAACAGCGACCGGCGACCTCCAGCACACAGGATCTACAGACAAGGCTCAATTTCACACTCCCATGAACTGGGGTCTCCACATACAAGGTACTACCCAACCAGTCCATTTCCAACCTTAAAGCAAGTACAAGTGCAGATGATATAAATGAATGTGATGCTCCTGTGTCAATGAGAACACTAGCCCATGATCTAAAGACTAGAAGAGTACCTCTGATCATGGCTGGTGTAACAGCAGCATCAGACGCCACTGGTGCTTTGGAAGCACTACAATTTGCAAGAACATAAGCCCTGGCCTGCGGTAGTCTAGTCTGTCTAACATAACTCTGAGTCGATGGCTGCCTCACTGACTGCACTGAAGTACCTCCTTACGCAAACCTAGATGTCTGAGCCCTAGGCTGCTACGGAGCCTGTCGTCTCTGCACTAATGAAGCAACTGACGCACCTGTCGTGCCCTAGGTATTTCCCTCTCTGAGACACTGTCTGCGAAAGTGTCCGGACTGGCCACACCCAAAACAGATAGGCGGGTCTCTCGCCTATGACTGGACGGGTGCTAAACTCGAAGACTGGCTCTTCTGTGGGCACTCAACTGAACGATGTCCCGACTGTCCACAGCGATAACAGATCAATTCTCTCTGCTCTGGCCTCCCTGTCGAGGCCACTGAAAGTGTAGGTGCCGACGACTACGGCTGAGACAATCCTGCAAAACGGGAACTAGGTCCAGACAACCTTTGGCGCTTACCCCTGCGCCCCTAGAACTGTGCATCTCCACTGCCCTGCTGGCTCCTACTCTCTCTAATCCTACGGCTATCTACCAATGAGATCTCGGCCCAAATAGCAGATTCCACCATCTTGATGTACACCTTCACATCCAGAGCTGCAACCCTATCCTTGATAGCAGGTCGAAGTCCCCTCTCAAACCACCGAGTGCATAACTCCTCTGTAGATACCATCTCAGGTGCGAACCACGACAGATTCGCGAACTTGGCCTCATACTGGACCACATACAAATTCCCCTGAACAAGGGAGTGGAACTCCTCTCGGTAATTATCCCTCGAAGACCTCGGGAAATACTTCTCCAAGAAGACTTGTGAAAGCAGCCCATGTCTCATCCACAGTGGTCTTGGCAAACTTCCACAACTCTCTAGCATCTTCTCGCAGTTGGAACACCGCCAACTTTATACGCAAAACATCCTCCTAGACATCCAGAGTATCGAAGATAGAGGTGGTCACTTCTAACCACTCAGTAGCTACCTTTGGGTCCGTCTCTCCAGAAAAGATCGGAGGATCCAAGCGCCGAAACTCTCGCGTGGCCACAGAAGCCCTTGGCTCAGGAACCCGCACACTAGCCCCGGTAGCTTTAGCCATTGCTCGCATAGTAACCAGCATCTCATAGACGACATCAGCGCTGCCAACATCAGTACCACCCACTTGTTCTTGTGAGGCAGGAATGTTCCCTTCCTCCGAAACCTGAACATAAGCATGTCCTCGGCCACGACCCTGTCCCCGCACTCCCAGCGTGGACATAATTCTATATAAAGGAAAGAATAAGATAAGCTTTCTTACAACATGTTACTACGTAACAGAAACACGTAACGCACATAAGCATTCTATCACGTAGTCCCATAAGATTATGCAAACACATCTCACATACCAAGGAGAACTAACAAGATAGACTCGTCAATTTGGATAACGTATTCAGATTCCTTGTTAGAATACACGTCGGCCAAATGCGCTTCTAATTTGGCTTCCAAACATGTTAAACCAAACGCCCGAAGGTAAGACTTAGCAATCCTGAGATTTAACCTCTATACCCATATATACATACTATCATGCTTACAAAGCTATTAACATGTTATAAACTTACGTTTAAACACATGCAAGCAAGCATACATAATCAACCTCACCAGGTGATAAACCCCTTTTTCCATGGCTCTTAGGTATTCGAACCCAGAACTCTGATACCAAGTTGTCACGCCTCAAAACTCAGGGTCACATGAAAATCCACCAAACATCCATTTTATATGAAAGTATAGGTTTTCATACATTGAAATCCACCTGTTGAAACCAATAGAATACCCAGCAAAGTGTATCTCTCATAAATAAAAGACAACAGGTTCAACATACGTACAATATATCATCTTACGGCGTACAAAACTTGCTTTCAGGAATAGGTATACCAAAAAAGAAAACTATAAAAGTCTTATACCACCACGGGTACCACCAAGCTACTCCCCATCTACATCATCACCTAAAAATGGTTTTACAAAAAAATTTCCATCCGTGAGCCGAAACCCAATAGAAAGCAGATAATAAGCTGTAAAGCATGAATATGTAATCATATGGTGGGAGCGAACTCAACCACAAAATCAAAACAGATTTTTCATCCAAAACTCTCAAATTTTCCCATCATACTACATAAGTCTCCCAAAATAGTTTTATTTCATAAAATCATGTTTTCATCCTTCAAACCAGGTATTGCAACAAATGCAAATAAATCACTACAGTTAAGGGAAAACAGTAATCAAAATATTATTTTCCTCGCAGAATGTACCATCGCGAAATAAAAAGAATATGATCATATGTACCGACTCTATCACAAGGGGACAGAGGTAACAACTATAAACCCCTGTCCAGTATCTAATCCCCATACATCATGGGACCGATTAGATACACACAAGTTCTATACGGATCACCACGACGAACCACTCAATTTACGGGTACGACCCTGAGGAAGCTGAGCACCCTACCGTCTCAATTTACGGGGACTAACCCAAATGACAAGTACCTACGCTGCGCACGTTTCTAGACTTACACCGAGGGCAACTCGTGTCAAATACACATCATCCCAATACATCTAGATAATCTTCTAAAAATATTTTTCAAACCGATACAATATACATGTATATAGATCCATCCATCACCAGGAGATCAAATAAAATATTTTTCAAAATATTTTTCCCAAAAGCAGTTATACAATGCATATATAAACAAGAGATCTAATCCATAAAACTGTGGAGATCAAACCAAAACATGTAAGAACATATTTTCATACAAACGTTTTAGAAAGTGAGCCTCAACCCCAAGGGTTAGCTCCAAACCTCCAATAAACACGTTTCTCCCAAAAGTTCTCATAAAAACCTCATTTGCAATCCATCTATTGCCCAAACAAACCACCCAAACCATCAAAACCAACACCAAGCATCCTCACAGGGATTCAGTCGACTGGCCCAAGCCTCTAGTCGACTGAAATGCTCACTGGAAAAAGCAAACTAAATCATATGGAATTTCAGTCGACTGACCTCACACGTCCAGTCGATTGAACTCACCAAAGCATGATCCAGTCGACTGGACTCAAGGCTCCAGTCGACTGAACCAACCCAGAAACTATTTTTGAGCTACGGTTTCGCCTCCAAACTTTAAATCAAACCCCCAAACACTCATCAAATACCCTTAAACATCAACACACCCAAGCCTTACGCCATCACCTCAAAAAGAAACCCTCAAACCACACTTCCATCCACCGAAAATGCCGAAGAATAGTTTTAAACCAAAAACCAGTTCTAAAACATAAAAATCACATTTCATGCGCTTTTAAATGGTAAAACAACATAAGATTACATATAGTACCCTTATACAGCAGTAGAATCTGAGATCCTACCTCGTTGGGTCAAAAACTCGATGCCTCGATCTACGTGCAAAACCGAACTTCGATGAAATCAAAATCTGTCCGGATAGATGCGTAGACCACGATGCCAAAAGCAATGATCCACTGTTGGATCGTTAAAAATCGAGCCCCGAGCCCCCGAGAAGTTAGAAAGAAGGCAGAGAGAAAATGGAGAAAACTTAAGAGTTAAATTTTGAAAATATCTAATTCCAGATATTTATAGACCTCCAAAATATCTTTTTTTTTTAAATTTCAAAATTCACACAGAAACTCTCTACAATCCCATGAAGGAACCACGCATGTTCAGATTAACCAAAATAGGTATTGAAACACATATGTGCATAAAAAAAATGCTAAAAATGCGTCAAAACACCTAACATGCATATATATCAAAAAGAAACGGTACATGGTCTTACACATTTCATCTTTAATTTCTTTTCATCTTGTCTTAGTTTTCATTATCACATTTTTATTCTCTTCGATTCCATTTTAGATTATTAACTTACGCATATTCTTCCTTGAGCCTTTAACTTTCTTCTTTCAACTTCATTATTTCATCATTTTTATCCATTCCCGTTTCATTTTATAAATTTGTTACCAAACCAACATTAATTGTCTTACCCATTATACAAGCATTAATTTTCTTTCCTATTCTTCAGTTCTTTAACTACATTTAACTTTCATATCAATAAACTAAACACTGAACCGATGTCGGGTGCAACTTATAGAAACTCATTCCTATTTCTCTAATAGGCTACACGAAACCATTAGGTAATAGATAGCTCTATAACTCACCACGACACAATCACGTCCGTTTTACAGGAACTAACCCGAGGGAATACGGTACCTATCTTGTGCAAATTTTTAATCTTTCACCGCGGAGCTGTGCAAGCCCAACTTAATCACATCCACATCAATCATTCTCGGTTCAATATTTGATTAATCATATCAACATTCATTACCATCCGGGGGTCCATCTCCCTATTTCAATTTCAAGCCACAAGTTCTCAAATCACAAATTTCACAATTTTATGTAATAATCCTCAAGTAATCTTTGCACAAGAATTCCATTTTTATCCAAATGTTATATATTCATCCATCACTATCAATAAATTCAATCTAGTGAGCATGGAGTCCGATTTAAGCCATAGATTTATTAGGAGTTCTATCATCTTTCAAACTTTCAAGTTAAATTACAAATGAATTTCTCGAGTGTGAAACCAACATGCTATTTAGCTTTAACATTTTCTAAGGTTTCTAGTTCACTTAGATTTATTAGGAGTTCTATCATCTTTCAAACTTTCAAGTTAAATTACAAATGAATTTCTCGAGTTTGAAACCAACATGCTATTTAGCTTTAACATTTTCTAAGGTTTCTAGTTCACTTATGTTGTTTCTACATCATGCATTCACCTTTCAATTTAAAATTAAAATTTTAAATCAAAATTCCAAATTTCTGCAACACTGACTTTCATCATTTTATTTATTTATTTATTTATTTTCAAAAAAATTTCAATTAAACTATGAAGTCACCTCTCAAATTCTAAATCAATGAGTTGTATGATTTTAACGATTTACCATGGATTCCAAT
>JAOTRH010030458.1:0-21128 GCA_034768845.1 Heliamphora exappendiculata | reverse complement strand
TCACCGCTGCATCATAGGAATAGGTAAGAGTTCTCAAACTCCACGGTGATTACCCGAGGTATACACAATTAGGTTGTTCCATTGAACCAAGATCTTGGGATCTCCAGAGGGACTTGATCGGTATGTAAAAGTGCCGATCAAATCCTATAAAGTATGTTTCATTA
This sequence comes from Heliamphora exappendiculata, assembly GCA_034768845.1. Taxonomy (NCBI): domain Eukaryota; kingdom Viridiplantae; phylum Streptophyta; class Magnoliopsida; order Ericales; family Sarraceniaceae; genus Heliamphora; species Heliamphora exappendiculata. The sequence continues at coordinate 20,964 of JAOTRH010030458.1, read as the reverse complement.
AGCCTTGATTATGTGTTTATTAATATATTTTAATAGTGTTTCAGTGTTAGCATAAGAAGATACAAGATGGTGAAAAAATAATTTAAAACAGATCAAAAACTATCAAAAGTCAATAATTCTAACGTAGAAGCCAAATGATCAAAATAACATTGTTCCAGTAATATCTCAGAGCCCGAAGACCGGCACCATGAGGGATAATAGCTCAAAGTTCAAGAAATTTGGTAAAAAGGTTTAACGGTGAAGAAAATAATGTTTTAAAAGAAGTTCGACAAAAAATATGTGAAAAATGTGTGAAGAAAATTAACATACTTTCACTATTTTAGTCATAACCTTTTGTATGAAATGAATTTTGGTATGAGATTAAAACCATTGGAAAGTAGACTTTCGGGGATTTAATTTCGACACAAGAATGACCTTATTCGGAGTTCAAATCAAGGAGTTATGCTCATTTGAAGTCAGGACAATAGAGCAATTGCGGGTTTGCAATATTCCATCTGGACGAAAATATGGGCCTCTGGACAGAAATTAACCAGAATGAATTTCTTCCAGACATAAATAAGGGCGTCCAGACGGAAATGTTACCATTGGAAAAGCGTCCAGACGAAACAGGAACCGTCGGGACGAAACAGGACAGTTAGAATTTAAATAGAACTCTGCAACAAGGGGCGTGGATTGGTACTATATATATAAGGCTTGGAGGATTGATTCCAACACTTTTGAATCTTCAAAAATCAGATTAAAAACTCATTAAGAGGCAAGTGTGGAGCTCGGGAAGTGACAAGAAGACGAAAACGGAGGCCGAAAACCAGTTCTTCTTAACTTTCCATGGATTCAAGCCGAAACATGACCGGCTAATCTTCTTCTTTCTAGGGAATGAACCCCTAGTCGGTATCGTAGTGTAGTTTAGATTTCTATTTCTTTTCTATTCGAATTCAATTCGTTGTATGATTTTGAGACGTTGACGTTTGATCAACAAATTTTTAATTTGATTATCTAATTTTCCTTTCTATTTTCTGTGATTGTAATAATGAGATCATGCAATTATTATATATTCTTGTTCTTATTCAAACATGAGATATCCTATGTTAGGATAAGATGGGTCGTGCCGAGACACTCGGACGATGCTTGCCACGTCTAAGATAGGATATGTCGGGTTTGGATTCGACCTTATGCTCTTGTTAATCCGTGTTAATCTTGTAGTCATGACCAGATTAATTGAATCAAATGAATGAAATAGAATCTGAATGAAACTAAAATACTGGTTAGGATGGATTCAAATCATTAGAAAAAATTTTCTCATCTAAATTAAATATTTTATTTTCAGTTTAATTTAATTTCAGATTTTTTAGATTAAAACAAAAATAAATCTTTTTATAAAAGAGAATCGAATAATATTTTAAGTTGTGAAATTAAAATCTGTCCCATAGTACTTGAGGAACGATATCTGGGCTTAACCACTATTCTACTAAATAGTAGTTAATTTTAAGATTTTAAATATTTATTTTGGTACGGTACGACTGTTAGAGAAAAAACTGTCAAGATCATTATTTTGTAAACGATATTTGGTAAAAATTAACTGGACGGGCAAATATCAAAACAGATTGGGAGTTTTACGAAGTGATAATAAGTTGATCTTTAAGTGGCACGAAAAAGCTTTGGATTTGAGAGATGACAAAAATATCCAAAACAAAATACATTCTCGAATGAAACGACGAATCACTCTAATCATGGATGCTGATGAAGTGCTGAAAGTAAGGCGACAAATAATGGTAATCACTAGAAACTCTCGTGACGAATCCAACACTTCTTCTGATGAGGAAGAAATTGTTGCTTCTAACCATATCACTACAAGCATTAACGAAGTTTAAGTAGACGAAGATGTTGAAGGTACTCCCCTTATGTTTGAAGGAGGCATTAAATCCTTGGTTGACAACCTTAAAGAAATCAATTTTGGGTTCACTAGACGACCCAAGGTCGATCTACATTAGTGTTTTCTTGACACCAAAGGAAGAAAAAGCTTATGTCGAGCTTCTTCATGAGTACAAAGATGTCTGCACCTGGAGCTATAAAAAAATGCCAGGATTAGATCCTAAGGTAGCTGTTCATCATCTGGCAATAAAGTATAGTCCGACCGATCGAACAAGCTTAGCAATGATTTTGACCAGAACTCATACCCAAAATTAAAGTAGAAGTCAATACGCTTATTGAGGCTAGTTTCATTCGAGAAGTCAAGTATCCAACATGGATTTCAAACATTGTTCTTGTCAAAAAGAAAAATGGACAAATTCGAGTCTAAGTTGACTTTTGAGACCTTAACAATGCATGTCCCAGAGATGACTTCCTACTTTCAATAACTAAGCTCATAGTTGATGCTACCATTGGACATGAAGCTTTATCCTTTATAGATGGCTCTTTAGGTTATAATCAAATTCGTATGGCACCGCGAGATGAAGAGTTTACTACTTTTCGTACCCCAAAAGGTATCTACTGTTATAAAGTAATGCCCTTTGGATTGAAGAATGCTGGCGCTATTTACCATAGAGCAATGCAAAATATCTTTGATAATATATTCCACAAAAATGTCAAGTGTCACGTTGATGATTTGGTAGTAAAGACCAGAAAACGAGATCATCATCTTTAGGATCTTGAGAAAGTGTTCAAGCGATTGTGTCGATACCAACTCAAGATGAATTCCTTAAAGTGTGCATGTGGCATTACTTCTGAAAGGTTTCTGATCTTCATTATACGTCATCGTGGCATAGAGATTGACCATTCTAAAATTGATATAATTCTGAATATGCATGAGTCTCGAAACATTCACGAGCTTAAAAGTTTACAAGGATGATTAGCTTACCTTTGTCGATTCATATAAAATCTGGTTGGTCATTGCCAACCATTCAGTCACCTCATTAAGAAAGGAATTCCCTTCAAATGGGATAAGTCTTGCTGTAATGCCTTCAAAAGTATCAAGACTTATTTGACAAAATCTCCTATTTTGGTTGCTCCTGTTCCCGAATGACCACTGATCTTGTATATCGCTGTGCAAGAATGCTCAATAAGGGCTCTCCTTACTCAAGAAAATGACAAAGGAAAAGAGAATGCTCTTTACTACTTGAGTAGGATGATGACTCTTAATGAGCTGAATTATTCGTCGATCGAGAAGATGTGCTTAGCATTGGTCTTTGTCATTCAAAAGCTACACCATTATTTTCAAGTGCATTCGGTTGATCTAATCTATAAAGCTAACCCTGTCAAATACATCATGAGCAAACTAGTATTGTCTTACAGATTAGCTAGATGGTTCCTTCTTCTTTAAGAATTTGAAATCATTTATGTGCCTCAAAAGGCTGTCAAGGGACAAGCCTTAGCTGACTTCCTAATTGATCATCCCATTCCTGCTGATTGGGAATTATCAGAAGAGCTTTCAGATGAAGTCGTACTGTTTGTTGCAACACGGCCACCATGGAGGATGTATTTTGATGGAGCAGCTCATCTAGATGGTGCATGAGCTGGTATAGTGTTCGTCATGCCAGAAGGAGACGTGCTACCCTACACTTTCACTCTTATGCATCGTTGTACAAATAATGAGGTTAAGTACCAAGCTCTAATTCTAGGTCTAGAAATGGTCATCGACACAAAGCAGTTGCAACTCAAAGTATACAAGGATTCAAAATTGGTAATCAATCAAATTCTCAATACTTACGAAGTAAGAAAACTAGAATTGATGCCTTACCATAATTACGCAACATGTCTAATAGAATGGCTTGGCGATGTCACTCTAGAGCATGTGCCAAGGAATGAGAATAGGCATACCGATACACTTGCAAAGCTTGCATTAATTCTCTCATTTTTGGAACAAGAGGCGCAAGTACCAGTATGTCAAAGATGGGTAATCCCTCTAATCATGGATAATGGAGAAAACGATAAGGGAAACGTCAACATCATCTCAGTCTTTGAAGTTGAGAAAGAGGATTGGCAGCACCCACTCGTTGATTACTTGTAACATGGAAAATTACCTGGTGATCCACACAGAAAAATCGATATAAAGCGTCGTGCTATGTGATTTATCTATTACAAAGACATACTTTATCGTCGTTCTTTTGAAAGATTGTTTCTCTGTTGCTTAGCTAAAGTTGAAGCAATGCAAGCTTTAAAAGAAGCTCATTGAGGTATATGTGGTGCTCATCAATCAGGCCCAAAACTCTATTTTTGAATCAAAAGGATGGGATATTACTAGCCTACCATGGTCAAAGATTGTACGAAGTACACAAAAAGATGTCAACCTTGTCAATTCCACACTAACTTCATACATCAACCGCCTGAACCATTTCATCCGTCTGTCACCTTCTGACCCTTCAATGCATGGGGATTAAATGCAGTTGGACCAAAAATAAGATCTTCGGTTGGTCATCTCTACATTCTAGTAGCCACTAATTATTTCTCTAAATGGGCCAAAACTGTGCCATTAAGAGAAGTGAAAAAAGAAACTGTGGTGGACTTCATCCGCACTCATATCATATTCAGGTATGATATGCCACGCTACATCATCACTGACAATGAAAAGTCTTTTTACAATAACTTGATGAATAAGCTTTGTGAGAAGTTTGGTTTCAAGCAGCACAATTCTCCTATGTATAACGCACCAGCAAATGGTTAGGCAGAAGTAGTCAATAAAATTCTTTGCAATTTGCTGAAGAAAGTGGTGGCTAAGCCAAAAAGAGATTGGCATGAGAGAATTAGAGAAGTTCTATGGGAATATCGAACTACTCATCTAACATCTACGCAAACTACTCCTTATGCATTAGTATATAGGGTTGACGCAGTTCTTCCTCTTGAACGCCAAATTCTATCTATGAGGATTGCCATTCAAGAAGGTCTCATTGATGAAGAAAATGCTCATCTACGTCTTGAAGAATTTGAAGCACTAGATGAGAAGAGACTAGAAGAACAACAACATTTGGAATGTTATCAAGCTCGTCTCTCTAGAGCATTCAACAAGAAAGTTCATCTTCGATCATTTCAAAAAGGAGACTTGGTGCTTGTAGTGAGAATGCCAATTATCACTACCTATCGAACTAGAAATAAGTTCACTTCCAAGTGGGACGAGGCATATGTAATTCAAGAAATTTATTCAAATGGCACATAAAAGTTGGTTGCCGAAGATTGTTTAAGAGTTGGGCTCATCAATGAAAAACTCTTAAAATGATATTGTTATTGAGAAAACAAAAATACTCCTTGACGCACGAGCCTAAACTGCATGTTACTCTTGACCCGTATGAGTTTAAACTGTGAACAATACCCCTCCAAAGTAAAAAAAAAAAACCTAAACTACGTTTGACTTGATCTAATTTTGGATATGTAGGCGGCTTAAAATTTTATTTCGAGTTCAGTCATAAAAAAGAAAGAAAAATTATTTTGTTAGACTGTTTGAATTAAAAGGAATGGGGGCAAAGTAGAAGTCCCCAACCGTCAAAGTCTGAGATTCTAAGACATTAAGGTCTTCTAGAATCCCGAGACTAGGTCAAGGTAAATAGTCTCCAGTTGCCAAAGTTTGAGATTTTGAGACATCAACGTCTTCTAAAATCTCGAGACTAGGGCAAAGTAACTAGTCGTCAAAGTTCGAGATTTCGAGACGTCAAGGTTTTCTAGAATCCCGAGAGTAGAGCAAAGTAACCAGTCGCCAAAGTTCGAGATTTTGAGACGTCAAGATCTTCTAGAATCCCGAGACTAAAGCAGAAGTAACAAGTCACAAACGGCAGCAAAGTAACAAGTCACTAACGGCGGTAGAAATAATAAGTCACCAACGGCGGCAGAGATAATAAGTCACCAACGACGATGACAAAATAACAAGTCCCCAATGGTAATAAAGTTACAAGTCATCAATGGTGGTGGAAGTAACAAGTCATTGACGGCGGCGGCAAAGTAACAAGTCACCACCAGCGGCAGAAATAGCATGCCACCAACGGCGACAGCAAAGTAACAAATCACCAACGACAGTAGCAAAATAACAAATCACCAACGACGGCAAGATAACAAATCACCAACGGCGGTGGCAAAGTAACAAGCCACCAACAGCGGCAAAATAACAAGTCACAAGTCACCAACGGCGGTGGCAAAGTAACAAGCTACCAATAGCGGCAAAGTAACAAGTCATCAACGACAGCAAAATAATAAGTTATCAATGCGGTGACAAAGTAGCAAGTTACCAACGGAGGCGATAAAGTAATAAATCATTAACGACAGCAAAGTAATAAGTCACGAACAGCAGCAAAGTAACAAGTCACCAATGGTGGACAAAATAACAAATCTCCCAATGGCGGATAAAGTATCTGTCTCCAAAAGAGTTCTTCTTCCTGCAAATATAAAAAAAATGGAGGAGAAACTTTGTTAGCAAAAAAAAATGTTGTTGTTAGCAAAAAACAAAAAAGGAGAAAAATAGTGAAGAATAGTTCCAACTGTCTTTAAAAGAATTCTTGTTTCTTAAAAAAAAAGCTGAGTGTTGTTAAAAAAAATTGGTGAAAAAAAAAAGGGAAGAAACAGCAAAAGCAAAGCAGAGGCTCAAGATTGGTTCAATCTTAAACTCCAGATTGAAAAAAAAGTACTATTTTTTGTATTTGACTCCAAGATTTAAAAGCTTTGATAAAGATGATATTGTGTGTGTGTGTATATATATATATATATATATATATATATATATATTAAGTCTGTGCGAGGAAAGTTACTGTTGATTGATACAAAGAATGCCAAATTTTTTTCAAATGTTAGTATATGAAATTTGCCTCTGGTGCCCACGAATTTATAAGGCAAAGCGGTGAGATTCAGCAAGAATTCTAACCAATTGTTTGGCTGAAAAAGGAGGCTTTTTCATTGATCACCAAGTTCAGAACCAATTCCACCTCTCGAAGGAGTCTTCAATCAATTTCACTTTTCAAGGAGTTCACTGAGGAGTCTTCAGGACTTTAGGAAGTTTGCATTTTTTTCTTCTTCTTTCCTTTTCTTTAAAAACAAAAAAACGAAAAAGAAGAAAAAAGAATAATAAAATAAAATAATTATGTTGATAGGAGTTTTGACTCTTGACGCTTACGATAGCGGAGCTTCTTTTGATAAATTGAAGATTGTGCAAGTGGTTTTTGACAAGTTGAAGATTGTGGAAGTGGTTAGGATGGAAGCAGAATTTTAATTTTACAGAAGTGAATTATTTTTATAAATTTTTTAAAAAATATATATTACATTTTAAAAAAAATTTTAAAAAGATAAATTTATATAATTATGAAATATTTTGATTTAATACTATTATAATAATAAATTTTTTTAAAATTTTGAAGAGACGCTGTCTTCATCCGTCTTCCTTGAATCCATCTATGCATGTGGTGAGGTATAAAGTGAAGCAATTTATTCCTACTGAAATTTTAAGAGTTAGTTTCAGCTATATACCCCTAGAAATCCACAATGCTCTAAGAGAATCATGTTCATCTGGAATGAAAGTTGGAAAATTTCAAGTTATTGACGCCAAAGAGAATTCCATAAATGATAAAACAATTCTCAAGAAGGAAAGTCGGTAAAAAAAATTCCCGCTATTGACTTTCAATTAAAATAATAATTATAAAAAAAATCAAGACTTGCTCACGTAAATATAAATAAGTCTCGAGAAGACATTTGTAGGCATGCAAATTTTTGCCTATAACAAATTGACATGCTACAACCAAAAAATCTAACAAAATTATTAGTAAATTAAATATTGCCACGTGTTAAAGTGGTTCCAAATTAAATTTTATGATTTGTCTAATTACATGACATCACGTGTAAAATGATATATTTTTTCATATGACAAGCTTTTGATTAATTAAATTAAGCTACTTGGCACATAAAAATTACACGAGAGAAAAAAAATAAATATTTACTCTAAATTAAATTAAAAGCATATAATTATTTCTTTAATATAAATAAAAAATTATTATGTTACTGGATAATTATCTTTTTAAATTAAAGATAATTATGCTATTTAATAGTTATCTCTTTAAAAAATAAATAAAATAGAGATAATTATTAAGAGTTTGAATTTTTTTATAACTTTGTCCTCCACACTCATATGATAGGCGTCGCCACCCTCTACCAAATGAAAAGAAGTTTACAGTTGACACTTGAAATTATAAAGCAACTGATAGAGTTTTGCAGAAAAAACTTTGAAGTTCTGAAGTTCTGAAGTTCTTTCTCAACTCAGTTTCATCATTCTCCGCTAAACTCGGAAGATATTTCGCCTTTTGATTCGGGAACACGTTTCCAAACTCTCGTGTCAACATTTGAAAAGAAGAATTAGAGGATTTTGTTTATTTAATTTAGAAATTCCATCAAACATTGTAATCCGTTTATAAATTCAATATAAATTTAATTTATTTCTATAATTTTTTATCGTGATTTGCGGATACGAAATTTGTTGTTTACAATAGATATTAGAATTTAAATAAGTTATCAATAATATCCTTTGAACATAATTTAATTTTTTAACTAAACATAAAAAAATAAAAATAATAATAATAAAATTTAAAAAAAAAGCTAACTTTCAAGTTAATTACAAATGGGGCCCAAATTGAACAATGCTGCATGCATAACAAAAATGTCAAATTAAGGTGGTGATGATGTAGACCCAAACAAAGGGTTTTGGGGAATTAATAAAGGAAGAAGATAACTGTGAGCCCATTAATTATTATTAGACCCCAATTAATTATATGGAAGTCAAGAAAGATAATAGTCACTTAACCCAGCTCATATCTGGCTCTATAATTATCATATGGACTTATGGTCATGTTTGGATGACGAAAATTACGTAAAAAGTATGAATGTAATTGTTATAAATTAAATATTGGGTAATTGAGTATTTAGAGTAATTATGTTTAAATGTTTGAATTAATTTAAGAAATTTATTATTTTTTTCTAAAAATTTACTAAAGTTTAATATTTTCTTTTTTATTGGGTAATTCTGAAATTTAAGATTACTATAGAAGATGGTAGAAATTAATTTTCTTATTAAATTAAAAATGTGAAATCTAGTTAAAAATAAGTAACTACAAATTATTTTTTATTTTCACTTAAAATTTCATTCTTTCTTAAAATTCTTATCATCCATCATACTATGATAGAAGAATTTTAAAATTATTTAGACCAGGGAGACAAGAAGAGAGAGACAGAGAGTTGTCAGCACCACATTGATAATCACTTTGAACCTTGGGAGAATGGACCTTTCTTCAAGCTTTTCAACATTTCAAAGTCAGTTTTGGTGTTTTGTTTTGGATCACTTTTCCAATTCAAAATAGGTCAGAGAAGCTTTATGGTTGTGGCCAAACTTTGAGAAGAATGACATCAAATGGGCAAATTATGGGGTACACTCTAGGTGAGTAATTATTTGGTGATATTGAAGTATTATATAATATTATTTACATAATTTTCTCATTTAATAATGTAACAAAAATTATTTTGAATAGAACAATATGGGTCTTATTGGAAAAATTAATATACTTTTTGTACATTTGTGATAAATAAAATAAAATCGTAAAATTTGACGTTTTTTTTATCAAACGTAAAATTGGACTTACAGACTGTATGATGATAATTTATCGAATCCAAATCGTCTTACGTACGATTGGTTTTTCGAGACGAAAACGATGAACATCAATACGGCGCTGTTCGCTACGTTTCATTCTAAGGCCTTGTTTGGTTGCCTAAAATGATTGATTTATTTAGCTTTCGAACGCTCGTATGAAATTCGATTTGAGCATGGTTTAATTTGATGAACTTGAAATCTAATTTTCTTTATCTTATCAAGTGATTAAATTTTTTTTGGAATAAGAAAATTTTAATTATAATTTTCTATATTTTTTATTGCTAAAAAATTAAATAAATGCTATCAATTGTGAATTTATCACAATTGGATATTTATGATATGAACTTGGTTGACATTTTAAATGTGAGCATATTTTATCACTTATATGTGTCTTTTTGTATACGAATATTTATTGTAGTGATTATTATTTGTTTGCATATTTAACAAAAAAATATTTAAATGCTATATTTATTTTCAAATCAATGTTATGGAGATTGATTTGATTCAAATACATGAGCATGTATAATTACTCTCATGTATTGTGAGATTTGGATTATATTATTTCTTTTTGAAGGTTGGTTGGCTTAATTTAGTTGTTAAGCTTAAATCCAAGTTTGGATTAAATAAGAATTTTAATATTATTTTTAGAATGCTGCGTGTTTGAGTTTGGCCTAAATACGTGTCGCCTATGTTTGTACAATTGAATCCTTATTTGAATTTAAGAACATGTTTAAGTCTAATTTTAATATTTAGTTGTTCTTAAACAAGTATACTCCACAAGCTAGTTATTGTAATTACTATGTGAATATATTTTATGTTATAGTTGGTATCCAAGAATCGTTGCACTAAGCATAAAATTATGGTATAAGAGTGCAATTTTTTAACTCTTGCAAAATTAAAAAATTTATCATTTAATAAACGAATTGTGAGAATTTATCTCTTAAAATTGAAAAGAAATTCCGTGAATCTCTCGTGATAAAAAAGATGGAGTGATTTATTGTATTGTCACTGTATTATGAATTTATCATAAGTATAGATTATGAGTTATGACAATGACGATTATGCGGACATATCAATCATGTTATTATGGTGATGAATTTTGAAACATTATAGAAATATGGGGACCTAAAAATCCAGGGTAAATGAATGTGATTTGAATATCTGCATACTTAGAGCTGCAATTATGTCATGAAATTCATCAAATTAAATATGTATAATAAGATTCACAGTGAAATTTAAGTTTATTGCTTTAAACAAAGCATGAGAAGAAGCAAAGTTGCTTCAAAGTGATGATATTCTAATGTGGTTGCACAAGTGTGCCAATGAATTGCAGTTATTAATTGAAAGGGCACAAAATAATGTGTAGCCGTAAGTCTTGACATAATCATCATAGACACAATATTGTAAAACAACTACTCTCAAATTGAGCTATCACTATTGACTATATGAAGTCAAAGGATAATATCGTAGATCCGCTAACCAAATGGTTAAATAGAGAGATAGTTGAAAAATCATCAAGCGAAATGGGACTAAAACTTCTTACGTAAAGATCTCTACAATAGCAACCCAACCGAGTTGATTAGAGATCCTAATATCTAGGTTCAATGGGACAAACGAATTGTGGGGTACTAAAAGATCACTGGGAAGAACTTCTCCTACCCACTCCTATGATAAAACAGTAATCTTGTAAATTTATTTAGGATAACCTTGCTTTTAATGATTCTTATACCTTAGAAATTCAAGTGGAGTATAACAAGATACTTTTAATAAGAAATCACCTATATGAGTGTGAAGTGGAACCGCTTTTATAAGAATTAATAAAGGCAATTTTTCTAGAGCACTCATGAAAATCAGGACCTGCCCAAGGCCAAAATGGGCACAATTATGAGAACTAGAAATTGGGTTAGGAAAGATTCTCTATAACATTCTATTGTTTTGGCTTACACAAATGGTTAAACAGTTCAAGACATCACGTCTATTGATTTGCGAGTAAATTCAATAGTTTATCACAGGAAAAGGTTCAAGGCAAAAAACTATCTATCCTTATACAGAAAATTTCTGCTTGTACTTTATTTGTGTCTGCGTAGTCTTGTATTGTCGTTTGTATGGTTTATCTAATTAATTTTCATTCTTGTGGGGGGTTATTAGAAAAAAATAATTTAAAATTAATGTGAATGAAAATTAGTTGAAGATCATAGTTAATTAGTTACCATTCTTAGGACGCGCCCTTTTAGTGGCACCTATTCGTTATACGAATAGGTGTGTTCTTTTCTTTGTAACTACTTTGAATAGCCATGGGTTCTTCTATATATATCGTGTTCCTCTTAGTCTAAGAGAGAGAGTCTACATGGTTAATTATATACGTAGTGTCAGAGTCCGCGTATAGGGAGTACAAAATATTGTTCGCTTCGTCACATCCACCGATTGCAGTACCTCTTCTGTGGGATTTAGATTATTATATCCTAGGATATATACGTTCGTAACACCGTAAGCACCGTAGCGGGGACGAATCCATCTTAAGGACATAGTGTGAAACACTAACCTTGATCTACTTGCATCATTAAATTCATATGGTCTGTAAGTTCAATTTTACGATTTTATTTTATTTATCAAAAATGCATAAAAAGTATACTAATTCTTTCAACAGGTCTACCTTTAATGGGTAAGCAAGAGATAAGGGTGACCCACCTAATGTGTGTAGATTGAGTATTCTTAATTATCAAAGAGCACCACATGTCATCGCATATATAATACTCTAAGAGTACCTAATATTTTTTCATGTGTGCAATAACATGTGGTATTCCCAACAAAATTTTTGATGCACGCTAAATGAGTAGTCACCTTTGTCTCCTACTTATCTAATAAAAGTGGAGTAACATTATCTTATTCAGAGTAATTTTTGCTATATCATTAAATAATACCATATGGTACTTTAAAATTGTAGAGAGTTAAAGACCGAGATCTACGGGTCACGTCTACACTGGATAGTCAGTCCAAGATGTCATCCACGTGTGTCTACACAGGAAAGGGGTGAGATGCCCCACCGGTGACTTTACCGGTGGGCTCTCTGACGATCGGATTAGTGATAATCTTAGAGAGAGAAAACATAGAGTATTTTGGCAGAGTTTTTTCTATTCGAATGAGAGTGCATACCTTTGCCTGCTGGTTAGTTGGCTTTTTATAGGAAAAATATACTTGACCCGCTTTGAGGGTCCAATCTGACCCGAGTAGGTTGTGTTGCCCTCTCTCTGCCTAAGACACAGCTGCCAACTTGATAGGGACTTGACACCACTATTATGCCCGTATGTTTCTCTGTACGTTTCTTTTGTCATGTCAGACTATACCCTTGGCCCTAGGCTCTGTTTGGGGTAAGGTCAACTTTTCCTAACACTCTAACTCTGGGGTTGGTTTAACATCCACTAATACCTCGACAGAGGTGTCAGCCTTAGGTAAGCGTATCATGAGCCTAGATAACCACACCCATAGCCTTAAGTTCTGCTAACGAGATACTTAGACATGTGTTGCTTGGCACCCATCGCTGAGCTTCATGCCTCAAGCCATGGCTCTCGACCTCTTCAGCTTAGTTTACATACGCTGAGCTAGGTCACCAGTGGTCGAGGTGGAGACTGGTGAGTAACTAAATTGATGCTGCCGCACTACATTCCACGTGGATGCCAGCCAACCACAATCAATATTCAACCTCCCTTAATCGCCCCCATCACCTTGTTGTTTCTTGGGTTCTCGAGCTGCTGGGAGGTGGTGAGATGTTAACTATGAATCGTCATTTGGTTGCGAAATGGGAGGCTTGTTGGGAAAGCTTTGTTGATGTGTCATTCTCTGATTTGACATGCTTGTACGTTAATTGCCAGTGATCACCACTTGCTGCCTCCCTATTTGGTTCGTACTGAATTTAATGAACACGTCCGTCGCATTGAATGCGTGCGGCACAAGCTGTACCTTAATTACAGGAATGTTGGGGGCCGTTTTCCATAAATGTCAAATCATTTGAATTTAAGATGGTTGGGGAGCTCGGCTATTTTGATCCGAGTGTTCCTTCAGCTTAGCTCCCTTCATTCGAGCACTCTAGTTGCTCGGCTACCATTGCAGCCCTATACCTCGGGTCATCATGTGCCGTACACAATAAATGCAAAATTAATACACGCAGCGCACGTTTCCTCAAACGTTGCTTCAAGCGTGCCTTTGGCAGTTTGTTTGAATCATTTGGGCTCTATATAAAAGAGGGAGGAACCCTACTTCATCCATTTCCTTGCTTCCCTAACTCTCTCTGTGCATACCCTTGGGTGATTTCTAGCGATACCGCCGGCAATACCTCCGGCCATACTTCGGACCCGTAGAATTCTCTTCTCCGACGACCTCAACACTCTCGAGAGCCATCTCTAATCATCACTTCCCTAAGGTATTCCCCACTTCCCTTTTGTCATCGCTTTTTAAGCCAATCTTCTCATTTTAACACTGCCACTGTCGCACAGCTGCCGCCGTGCAACCACCGTGACAGCTACAGGCTAGATCTTTGCCTTCCTTTAGGAGAGCATTTCAACCTCCTCTCGTTTCCTTCATTTTCTTCTTATTGAGCCTCCGGCCCCGATTTTACACTGTCGGAACCGTTGTGTACATAAATATATGTACACACTTATATACACATTTTTATTTATATATATACATCTTTTTTTTACACCGCTCATATCACCATGCATACTTTTATTGTATTCTCACCCTCTCTTTTTTTTTAAAAAAAAATTTCTTTTATCTTGGCTTTTGAAGTTAATATGGGCTGCCTTGCTAGGTATGTTGACACGCCAGAGGCTCTAGCGAAACTTCGCCAGGAAATATTCCATTCCCGATGATATGACCATTCGCCAAGCCACTGAGAAGGAGGCCTGGAAAATCGAGGAGCCTGGGGCGGTTGTATCTCCCTCGTGGCTATTCAGGAGTCTAGGGTTGAGTTCTCTTTCCCGAGCATCATGAGGGAAGCTCTTGTCTTCTACCGATTGTACCCGTCACAACTCACCCCCAATGTCTTCTCGATATTGATGGGGGTAGCTTTATTGAATCACTATATGGGCATCGACCTCAGTGTTCTAGAGATTTAATACTGCTACTCCATCTTAGAGACGGTCAGTGGCTAAAACAAGTATTACTTCAAAGCCAAGGAAGGTCAACACATTGTGCTTGACCCAAAGGGCGCCTATAAAGGCGAGATTGAAGACTTCGTCGTGGCCGAGGGGAACTAGCAGCTTGGGCCTAGCATCCACGATCCCCACCCAAGGCTCTTCCTAACAAGGTCGAGATTCCTAGGTAGTCGAGCGCCTCCCCTTTATTTTTTGTCATATTTTTAAACTGCTTTTTATTGCTTGCTCGACACTGATATATTCCCCTTTTTTAGGTGCCTACTGCAGCACCTCGACTACGAAGGACAAGAGAGATAAATCCCGAATCAACTACGCGCATCTCAGGCGCATGCTCGACTGGGACAAAGATGTGCAGACCTTCAAGAGGCTATTCAGCGGCGTTCCCATCCGCCTTAATGAGCTTGGGCATTGCCTACTGCCTGCCGAAGAAGCTCAAGCCGAGGAGGGCTAGAGCACCGCAGCCTCTACCTCTAGCGCCACCAATGAGCGCCACTTGTCCATCTCAGCCAACCGGTCGATTTTTCATTTGAGGGACCATAGCTATGTCTCAACGAAACTTGTTCAACCTCCTTCTTAGGGACCTGCCCCCCTCTATGGCGCTAAGCACAACTCCACCAGTCCCAGCAACTGCTACAATGGCTCGTGTGGCAGTTCCAAGCTGTAGCGCTCCAGCAGCTCCCCGAGCTCTGCCACCGTCACCACCAGCACAGTACACGATGAAGAGGAGCTCGACCACAAAAGTCGCCTAGTGCCAAATCAGGAAGTGCATCGAGGGGGGCCTATGACCCCCAATGCCAAGCAACGTAGAGGGAAGTGCTATGACCACAGAGGTACCTCTCTTTTTCTTCCCACCTATTGTGGTAAAGCCCTCACTGCTCAAGGTTTGGTGCAGGCCAGTCACTACGTGGCGTGGGCTTTGGTGAAGAGCCTTTGTCTTCCTAAAGACAAAGGCTGAGTATGCGGTGATCCTAGATGCTGTGATAGCGAAGAAAGCAGCTCGTGGTAAGCAACAATCCCGAGCTTCAATTACTCTGTAATTTATATATCAAATACTGAGCTAACATCCCTTTTGCCGCGTAGGGCTTGCAAATGGGGGTCGAGGCTACTGATTGCTGTAACCGAACTAAGGAAGAAGTTTGACCTCTTGTAAGTTGATGCCCTAAAGCTTAGGAAAGATAATAAAGTCCTCAAAGCTCAAATTAGAGAGGCCATGAGGGAAAAAGAAGAAGTAGAGATATAAGGTACTCAAGTTTTGAATTCAGTGAAGGAGCAGGAGGCCAACCTCACCTCTATCCTTGACTAGCTCAATGAGGCAACGAGACCAAATGTCGAGCTGCTGAAGGCCAACGCCGAGTTGCAACAACTGAACCTGCAGATCGCCAAGCTGAAGTACAATGAATGCTATAATGTCATAGGGGACATATATGAGTCCTAGGTCCATAGCATGCAGAGCCCCATCTTCAAGATGGGGTGGGACGTAACTCTGAAGGCTGCTTCCATAACCGAGAACTCTCGCCTCAACAGGGAGGTGTCGTGGCTCCAGCCTAGCATCCCCTTCCCTAACCCCCCTTGCTCACTTTCTTAGGCAAGCTCTTCCCCCTAGGCAGGTAGTGAAGGTTCCCCCTATCTCGTTTGCTTCGCTGGTCGCCCCTCCACGTCCATCTGAATAAGCTGTCACAGACATCAAGCACCTAGGTCCTTTTGAGGAGCTCGACGCATTTTGGCTAGAGGCCACCGCAGCTACTGATTAGAACACTTCAATGGACCTCACCTTGGACGACGACAAGCCAGCTCAGGATAGGGCTGAGGTTCCTCAAGACAGGACCGCTCTGGAGGATGGGGTAGCTCAAGACAGGGTGGCTTTGCAACAGGACGCTCAGGAGATGCCAGCTGAAATCGGAGACACTAAATGGCTTTCTTTTCCTTTTATTTTATAATTTTTACCAAGTTTTCGCAGCATGGCCTCATTTCATCTGTGAGGTTGGCTTGCGGGTTGTAACTCAAAGCTTTTCATATTAATGAAAGTGAAATATCTATTCAGTCTTGAGCTCCAAATACTTATATTTTTACTTGTTTTTACTTTTTGTTGTCTCTTTCTTAAATAGAATCATTGTCCCTAGCCGATCTAGATCCTTGTGCCTAGCCGAGCTAGAACCCTTATGACCAGTAGTAATTTTTTTTTAATCAATAGGGTCTTTTGTGCCTAATCGAGCTAGGTCTTCGTGATTAGCCGAGCTAGGGCTCGTGCCCATTAGTGATTTTTTTATAATCAACATGGTTTTTTATGGCTAGCCGAGCTAGGTTTTTGGGTGCCAAGTAGTATTTTTTTTATAATCAACTAGTCTTTTGTGCCTAGCCGAGCTAGGACTCATGCCCAATACCGATTTTTTATAATCAATTGGGTCTTTTATGCCCAGCCGAGCTACGTCCCTGTGCCTAGCCGAGCTAGGACTCTTGTGCCTAGTAGTGATTCTTTGGAATTAACTGGGTCTTTTGTGCCTTGCCGAGCTAAGTCTTCATGCCTAGCCGAGTTAGAACTCTTGTGCCAAGTAATGATTTTTTTTATAGAATCAACTAGGTCTTCTGTGCCTAGCTGAGCTAGGAATCTTATGCTCAGTAGTGATTTTTTTTAGAATTAACTGGGTTTTTTGTGCCTAGACGAGCTCGGGCTCTTGTGCCCAGTAGTGATTTTTTATAATCTACTAGGTCTTTTGTGCCTAGCGAGCTAGGACTTGTGCCTAGTAGTGATTTTTTTAGAATCAACTGGGTCTTTTATGCCTAGCTAAGCTAAGTCTTTATGCCTAGCTAAGCTAGAACTCTTGTGCCCAGTAGTGATTTTTTTAGAATCAATTGGGTCTTTTGTGCCTAGTCGAGCTAGGTGTCTATGCCTAACCGAGTTAGGACTCTAGTGCCAGTAGTAATTTTTTTTAGAATCAACTAGGTCGTTTGTGCCTAGTCGAGGTAGTTCTTTGTATAGAATAATCAGGAGATTGCGATAAAAATTTCTCAAGAAAGATCTTTCATTGACGTCTTAAAAAGGTTTACAATTTATATCCTAATGATAAAACTTCCTTAGCTTTTGGGCATTCCAAGGTCTTGGGATTAACTTCCCTCTCATATCTTCTAATCGATATGCCCTAGTGCCTGCGATGGAGACCACCTTGTATGGGCTTTCCCAGGTCGGTCAAGTGACTGTTCTTCTGTTTGGTCTTTTTCACCATATCATCGACGCAGATTTTGATGCTGTGGCCAAGTATGGGTTGAAATATCTTGGTGACCAGCATCTGATAAGTGGCCCGAATGTTCTTTAGGCCAAAGGGCACCACTTTATAGCAATATAGTCCTCGAGGTGTGATGAAACTCATTTTCTCCTAGTCAGCCAAACTCAATGCAATCTTATGATAACCTCTGAAAGCATCCAGGAAGCTCACCCTTCAGTGCCCAGCTACTGAGTCTACAAGCTAGTCAATCTTAGGCAGGGGGAATGAGTCCTTAGGGCAGGCTTTGTTGAGGTCTGTAAAATCTACGTACACCCTCCATTTTTTGTTCTTCTTCTTAACAACGACAATATTGAGTTAAATGGGATACTGTGCCTCTCTTATTGCCCCTTCCTCGAGTAGCTTCTTAACTTCCTCTATTACGGCTTTTGAGTGCTAGGCTAAAGACCTCCCCCTCGATGCGTCATAGGTTTATGAGCTGGGTCAACGTTCAACTCGTGTTGGATGACCTCAAGACCAATACCTGACATCTCATAGGGCATCCATGCGAATGCCTCAATATTCGATTTCAATAAATTCACTAGGTCAGCTTCTTGCTCGGCTATACTTGAGCCGAGCAGGAAGAAGTGATCTGGCTCGTTCTCTCTGAGCATGATCTTCTTCAATGGCTCAACCACTTTTTTTGTTGGCACATTTTTCCACATCTTCTAGGACTAGTCCATCTTGCATCTCCATCACACATACCTATTAGTCTGTAGATGAACTGGCTTTACCCCTGATCGCAACCATGAAGTACTGCTTGGCTATGACCTAGTCTCCCCTGATTGTCTTCACTCCCCTTGCTGCTGAGAACTTCAAGACCTTGTGGTATGTAGAGGGAATGGCCTTCAGTTGATGGAGTCATGCCCTCCCCATTATGGCATTATATGGGGAGGGTATGTCCACCACTAAGAACTCAATATTCTTGACTTGTGTCCCTGCTTTGACTGAGAGATTGATTCGACCTATGGGAAGGATGGACTGGCTATTGAACTCGACCAATGGGGGTAAGATTTCTGTAGGTCCTCCTTCTTATGACCCAATTTAAAGAAAAGGTCAGAGTACATTACCTCAACCAAACTCCCTTGATCCACCAAGATGTGTTTCACATTGTATCTCCTGATTCGGAGAGTTACTATTAGCGTATCGTTGTGCGGGTGCTCTACCTCTTCCATATCAGCATCGGTGAAGGTCACAGTTTTTGTTGAGTACTTGCTACTCGGCTCCTTCCCTTTGCTCGGCTCCTTCTGCCCGAGTTGAGTTTGCATCACTTTCCTTATGTACGCGGCTTCTCGGCTGCCAGCCCTTATCTCATTCACTGTCCCAACCTTGGGAGCAGCATGTATGACAATTATCATGCTTGCTAACTCATCGGCAATGACCACCTATTCTACTTGGGCCGTGGCATGCCACTCGGCCCTGGTCTTTTCTCGATCAATGAACTACCCGAGGTGCCCAGTCTTCACCTGATCTTTGAGGAACTTTCTGAATTGCTTGCAATTATCTGTCATGTGTCCATGACCCTTGTGATAGGAGCAAGGCATCTTATCATTCCTCTTATTTGGGTCCCCGATCATCTTTGAAGGCCACGCAAACCATAGTTTGTCCTTGATCTTGGGATGGAGTCTGTAAAAAGGTTCTTTAAATACCGTTTTGACCACTTCATAGCTGGCCTTTGGTTCCTCCCGTTCTCTTTCCCTCTTGAGCTTCTTGTTGAATTTATTGCCTTCCTTATTCTTAGCTCAGGTCTCCCTTTACCTTACTTGTGCTGGCACCTTGTTGATTGCTTTACCCATGTCCTCCTATACATTTGCATACTATTCAATCCTCTACATTATCTTGGCCATGCCCAAGGCTAGCCTTTTGGTGAGGGACTGCCTCAACTTGTGGGTCTTGTTGAACCCGAGCTTGAACGATGCCATCACGAACTGCTCATTGCAGTCATCAATATTGTTGAACATTTCCGAATACCGTCAAGCATATGATCAAGCTTTCATTCTCCATCTTCTTGAGATTGAGCAAGGAATCAATCGCCCTTGGCTTTTTTCTATTTACGATGAATCTCATCGCGAATAGCTCGGCCAGCTACTTCCAACTCCCCATAGATCTAGTTGGCAGCTTGTTAAACCAACGCAGCGCAACCTCGCCCAAGCTCGAAGGGAAAACTCTACACATCAGGGCGTCAATCCCATTTCAAAGGGCCATTATTTGCCTGAAGTGCTTGATATGACCCATGGGATCCGTCTTCCCATTGTAGAGGTTGAACTTCGACGGTTGGAACTTTCTAGGTGGGTCCACTCCATCTACTTCCTCTATGAAGGGAGAAGCAGATATTTGTTCTAGTGCCCTTATTGCGACATCTTTGACCGACCTCCTAGGGGGCGGTTGCAGCCTCCCCTTGAGTTGAAAATGCAGCCATTGTTTTAGATCTTCTTTCTTCTCGTTGTGCTCAAGCACATGCCTAGTTTAGTGCACCTCCACTTGTGGATCTACCCCAGGGGTATGAGTGTTGCTCGAGGTTTGTGTCTGGTCTTGCCTCCTTCTTTTTTATCCCAAGTTGCGGCTTCTGTCTGGAGCCACATCTGGTCGCTCAAGCAAAGGGTCACTCCTCCGCCCACTTTGGCTGGCTTGAGGGCAGTCAAGGTGCACCCTTGGACCTCGGCCAGATCATTGCGGGTCGGGCTGTGCCTCCAGCGAGCGTCTCCGGTCCATACGAACTCTTATTTCACATAGTTCCCATCAGAGCTTGTCCAACTGTTGATCACGCCTGTCCAGTTCGTCATGATACTGCTCCACCACCCGTTGCAGAGAATAGCATGGTGGGTAGTCTTTTTGAGACGACGTGGTTTGATGAGAGCTACCGGCATGGGTTTGCTCTCTCATTCGATTTACTCTCGATCCTTCAACATAGATTTCGGAGTGTACAGGCTGCCTCCTTCTTTGGTGGCTCCTTTGATGG
>JAOTRH010030447.1:0-21130 GCA_034768845.1 Heliamphora exappendiculata | reverse complement strand
TTTCAGACCGAGACCCGCGCTTCACATCGCGCTTTTGGCAGAGTCTGCAGAAGGCCTTGGGGACGAACTTGATGTTCAATACTGCTTTTCACCCCCAGACGGATGGCCAATCAGAGAGGACTATACATATTCTGCAGGATATGCTGAGGGCTTGTGTCCTTGACTTCAGAGGTTCATGGGAGGATCATCTACCTTTAGCAAAGTTTGCATACAATAACAGCTATCAGTCCAATATTAGGATGGCACCGTATGAGGCTTTGTATGGTAGACCGTGCATATCACCCGTGTGTTGGACAAATGTGGGAGAGACCACAGTCTTGGGACCCAACATGGTGTGAGAGATGACATAGAAGGTTGCTGTGATTCGCCAGCGTCTGCTGACAGCGCAGAGCTGCTGAAGAGTTATGCAGATCAGAGGAGGTGACCTTTGGAGTTTGCAGTGGGGGATCGTGTGTTCCTGAAGGTCTCACCACGTAGAGGTTCGATGAGGTTTGGTTGTAGCAAGAAGCTATCATCAAGCTTCATTGGACCATTTGAGATCC
The DNA here is from genome assembly GCA_034768845.1 of Heliamphora exappendiculata. Taxonomy (NCBI): domain Eukaryota; kingdom Viridiplantae; phylum Streptophyta; class Magnoliopsida; order Ericales; family Sarraceniaceae; genus Heliamphora; species Heliamphora exappendiculata. The sequence goes on along the minus strand of JAOTRH010030447.1, from coordinate 20,588 downwards.
TTGACAGGGTTGGAAAGGTTGCTTATCGTTTGCCTTTGCCACCTCAGTTAGCATTTGTACATAACGTGTTTCATGTTTCTATGCTACGAAGGTACGGGCCTGATCCTTCTCATGTGTTAGATTGGGCTGAGCTACGGGTTGATGAGGATGCCACTTATGAGGAGCGTCCAGTGAGGATTCTTGATACGAAGGAGCAGGTGTTGCGGGGCAGAACGATCGCTTATGTTAAGGTTTTATGGCATCATCACGGGATTGAGGAAGCTACATGGCAGCTAGAGTCTGGGATGCATGTTAGATACCCAGACCTCTTTACCACGTGACCTTGTTGTGAATTTCGAGGGCAAAATTCCTTAAGAGGGGGAGAGTTGTGAGACCCTGACCTTTATCTTTTAAGTTGTTTATATATATGATGTGTTTGTTCCGGTATATGAATAGCATCAATGCATGGTTTATGCTTTAAAGTTGTAGAAAAGCATATGTAAATGTGTTTTATGCTTTCCCAGACCATGGTTAGGTGGGTTGGGTTGGTTTTTGAGCCTTGAAACGATAACAAAAACCAATAGGCTTCTACTCGTGGGTTCAGTCGACTAAAGGAGATAGTTCGGTCGACTGAACCATTTTTGGGAGTTCAATCGATTCGACTCCTTGGTTCGGTTGACTGAACTGAAGCGGTGCACGTTTTTTTAGGAGCTTTAGTCCACTGGACAGCCTTTTTGGCGCGCTTATAAGAGGTTCCAGGGGGCTTGAGTGTTTGGAAAGGCTTTCTTAAGAGCTAAGTTTCCATTTTCTCCTCCTTTTCTCTAGTTTTGAGGGCCCGAGGCTTGGTTTGTTGTTGGTTCTTTCGTGGATCCTTGCTCTCGGGGCCGAGGGCTTCACATCCATCCGCTTGAATTCTCGTTCTGACTCCGTTTAGTTTTGAGATGTCGAGTTCTTGACTCTCTGATGTAGGATTCTAGACCTACTACTGTTATGAGGGTGTTACATGCATTTATACTTGTTTTCACCGGATAGAAATGCATGAAATGTTGTTTACATGTTTTAAACCGTGATTTTTGGGTAAAAGTGGATTTTTACGCCTTTTCTCGGTTGTATGCATATTTCAGGTACGTGGTATCCGTGATTTTCAAAAGAGATTTGAAAACAAGGTATTTTGTGAAAATGGTGAAAAACGTAATTTTGGAGGTTTAGAGCTAACCCGCACGGTTAAGTCCCCCCTTTTAAATGTTTTGTTAGAAATGGTTTTAGATCTCCATTTTTATAGATTGGATCTCATTTACACATGTGTTGTATAAACTATTTTTGAATTTTCGTAGTTGAGCTACGGTGGATTTTTAAATATTTTCCATAGATGTACCGTGACAGTTGGTATTGTTGAGTTAGGCTTCCATTGCTCCTCAATGTAAGTCAAAAAATGTGCGTAGCGTAGGTGCTCTGTACCTTCAGGTTACTCCCCGTAAATTGAGTGTGATTGGGCGCTTTGTACCCTCGGACTCAGGTCCCGTAAATTAAGCAGTAGGTGCTCTGTACCTTCGGGTTAGTTCTCGTAAATTGAGTGGTTCAGTTGCCTCCGTTGATGGCGTTATTGTTGTAACTCCGTATAGAACTTTTCATTATTAAACTTACAGGTTGAGGGTAAGAGAGTCTATAGTTGTTACCTTTGTCGATATGGCAGAGTCGGTACATAGGACTACATTTTATCTTCTCCTCGGCTGTGTGGCCTGAGTCGAGCTTACTGTTTTATTTACATCTTTTCCTTAACTGTGACATGATATCTGTTAGGATGATATGCATAGTTTGAAGGATGAAAAATGTGAAGTTTTATGAGATAAAACCTTTTTGAGACTCGTGATAGTTTGACAGAAAACTTATGATTTTGGAAGGAAAACCTTTTTGGCTCCTGTGGTTAAGCCCGTGTGTGTATAATTGCATAACCTACTTTACAGTTTTACTGTCTATGTTCTATTGGGCTTTGGCTCACGGTGTGAAATTTTGCTATAAAACCTTTTTAGGTGAGCATGATGAGTTGACCTAACTGCAGTGGTGATGAAAGACTTGCTATAATTTTCCCTTTTTGAGACATGTACTTACACATGTGATGTTTGTTGAGGCTAGTTTTGTACGCCTTTAGACGATATGTTTATTAATGTATGAGATGCATGTTTTCAGTTTATGAGAGTTGAACTATGAGAACTTTTGTCCAAATGTGGTACACATTTATTATCAACTGTGAAACCTATTTTTTTAATGGGTGTTTTGGTGGGCTTTCACGTGACCCGAATGTTTGGGGCGTGACATCCGTACTTTAACATCTCCTATAACTTATTCATGCTCTAAAATTTCTTTCTTGTAAGTATAGATGTTTAGCAAAAAACAATTATTATTATTTAGTTAATTCATCCGAATAATATTCGAAAATCTTAAGTTTTTAAGTTTTCAAACTTAGCTAAAAATACAAATCCTTTGAGTAAAAATATTATTTTAATTTAATTTTTTTTTAAGAAACTTCTAAAGTTTATTCTTTTATGTTTAAGTTCCTAGATTTAAATAAGTACACCACTTTTAAAAAAATTAAGACAGCTTAAACTAAATCTTATTTTCTTGATTTAATTTATTCAAATAAATTCTGAGTCTTAGGTTCCAAATAAAAAATATTAGCTTTCTAGAATTATAATTAAATATTTTTAAGATTGTTTATTGTTAACTTCCCCATTAAAATTTCCAAATAACACTCTAGCTCAAAATCTATTTTATATAATTTTCTTAATTCACTTGATTAATTCGACTTTATTATTTACGTTAAAGTTTTAAGTTCTCCAAATTTAGATAACCAAATAAAAATACCAAATTTTAGCAAAATCCTATATTAAATTATCTTAACTTAGAATTAAAATTTATGGCATTTAGAAATCTTTATCTTTATAAAATATTTTATTTTAATATTAAAGTTCTAGTTTAGTTTAGTATTTCTTTTTAATTTGTAACACAACCATGCATGTGACTAAAACATGCATGCAATCACCCATGCGGCAAAACAGAAAATGAAACACAGGCGTCGAAAAGAGAGGGATTGGTTTGGTTTTTTATCCAACATCGGCAGTTTCGTTCGGGCAATCCAGATCTCGATTTTAATTGTCGTTAGCGGCTACACGAAGGAGGTCGTGAGGTGAATCTAACTAAATGGTCTGATCGGAGGTCCAAGGTGGCGGTGGCAAGTGGCGGGTGGTTAAGGACTATTTCAAAAAATTTCCAAAACAATGGTTTTCTTGGTGCACTGTCAAGGGGTGGTTTATGGCGGCCAAGGGTGGTCTAATGGTGGTGTAGGGGTGGTCAAGAGGGTGTCAGGTGGTGTTAGCCGAGGGTGGTGGCAGTGGTGGCGTGTGGTGGTGGTGTGCGGTGATGAAGGTGCTGTGCTGTGTGGGTGCGTCGTGGCTGGAGGGGTGGTGGCGACAGGTCATTCTTAAAGTGTGGCGGTTGTGGTGATGGTCTCCAGTGATGGTGGTTGTCACGCCTTGAACTCCAGAAAATCGTGAACCAACCCCAAACCTTCCCGCGTAAAGGTCGTCAATTATAAATTTCGTTCACTAAAGGTTTGAGTTCAAAACTTTAAAAAAATTGTAAATTATTTTCTTTAAGCAACCATACAAAAAATAATATTCTTAAGACATACATACGAATTGAATGCCAAACAAATGCTTTAAGTTTCAAGAGTTCATTTACAACAATAATGTCATTACAATAATCCATTTAAGTTTATGTACAAACATAATTTAAAATATAAAAGAAACTCTAAATCTTTCATCAAGCCCTTCCCAAGTGCATCACTTGCCCTGGTATCGCCCCTGATCCTCGAAACCTGAAAAGGTTTAGCATACGTACGTGAGTCGAAGCTCGAAGGATAAAGACTAACTCAAATATTATACATGATTTGTGAGGTGTGATGGGTGCAACCAAAGTAAAAATGCAAATTTTACCAACTCGTTATTCATTTCCATGCACACACCCACGCACACTAATTTATTCCATTCTTTTATTCATTTGTCATAACATCAACTTTTTATTTCATATTTCTCATTCACTTAGCCCTTTTTTTCCAAAACATTTCGTTCTTTCCCATTATCCATTTTACTTTCTCAGAACTCGATTTCTCACAAATTGTATCACAACTAATGAACCGGTGTCGGATACAACTTATAGGAACATCACCCCATTCACCCCCAATAGGCTATACAAAGCCATTGTGGAATGGATCACTCTATAGCTCATCACGACACAACACCACATTTCGATAGCTAATCCGTAGGCATGTGGTCTCCATCTTGTGCAAGTTTTCGATCTTTCACTGCAGAGCCTCAGGCCTAACTTAATCCACATCGATCCATACGGTTCATTATTCATCGATACAATTATTTTAAAAATTCAGGAGTCCAATCCCACATCCGGTTCCTTCCTCAATCATTTTCACATTTTCCCATTTCAAATTCCATTTCAAGTTTTTTGTTTCATTTTCAAATCATATTCCATTTGAGTATTCAAGTTTCCTTTCAAGTCACATGCATCATAAACTTCAATACATGCTTTCTCATAACTCACATTTCATTTATCAACTTCATAATTAATTCCATCATGACCATATCAGTTAAACAAATGAAATGCACTCATTTTATGCAGATATATAGAGACAAGTTTGAAACCCACATTTCTCCTCTAAATACATAGCAATGTTAAATGATGGCCATGTCATACCATAACCCCGAGATACACATTTTTGTTCTTAGAAAAAACCATCGTTATATGTAGAAAACCCGTTTTGTCATAAAATCCAACCAACTGGTACAACACATGCATCCCAACCCAAGTATAGTGATATAGTGTATCCATAGCCCACGAGACAAGAAATTTGTTAAAAAGTTCAATGAGGATGAAAAATAACCTTTTTCAAGACATTTGGCAAAAATGGGTGAAAAACGATTAAGAAAATTTGGCATACACTCACTATTTTGGTCATAATATTTTCTACAAAAACCATTTTCTTGTGAGAGTGGTTTCATTGGAAAGAATACTTTTAGGGCTTCAGTTTGAGTACATGAATGACCCAATTCGGAGTCCAAATGAGTGAGATACATTGATTTAAAGAAAATATTTTTCAACCAGCGAAAAAGGCCGCGGGCCAAACCACTCGAGCGGCCTGTCCTACGGTCTGGCCTGCAATAAGAAGCCAAGACCAACCCAGGACTTCCCTCTAGACCGCTCGAGAAGTCCTTCAAGCCGTCCTACGCCAAAAATTAATTTGTTTTTATTTTTTTGTCGATTTTGAAGCCAACACCCCTCTAAACCCAATTTCATGCCAAAACATAGAATTTTAGGTATGCCAAGCCCCTTTTTATACCATAAACTCTCAAAATCATGGTTAACCATTTCTTAAAAACTTCAAATTTTCAAAATAACCCAACTCAACCCACACACACACACACCTATCAATTCCTCAATAATGCATGAAATCAACTAGGGTTTACTCAAATAATAAAATATTAACTCAAATCATATCAAAACACGATAGATAGTCCTAGATCCTACCTCAAATTGCGTAAAATTTCAAGATTCTTCCAAATCCTCCCTCCTAGGGCTCTCGACACCTTTGGGATAGCTCCTTGAAGCTTCTAATTGCTCCTCTTTGAGAACTAAGGCTTCAATCTTGTCTTGTGTTCTCCCAATTTAGCTTCTAGCTCTTACATTTCGAATGAGGGAGGCTAGGGTGTGGTAAAATTTTTGATTTATTTTCCAAAAGGATCAAAGATGAAGAAGAGAAATGGGTGAGGAAATAAGCCAATGGGAATGCGTGAGGGTGAAGAGACTTTGGGTGTATAACTCTCTCTCTCTCACTCTTGCTCATTCTAGAATGGCCCAAGGGCCTTGTTTGGCTTACCTCATATTGTTTCTACTTTCTTATTTTTAACTTTAGCTCTCATAGCTTATTTTCACTCCAATGTATTTCATTAACTTCTTAACTTTATTCCGGATTTACAACTTAATTTTAATCCCATATTCTAAGAATTTGAATTATTAAGCTATACTTAATCACAAATTATTGTCATTTATCATCCTGTATCTTAATTACATTTCACATACCATTAATTCCTTCATTAATGAACAAATTTTTTTATAGTCCCCATACTCAACTTTAATTCTGTCTCTTCGTTTAACCAAAAACATGGACGAACAAAATAAACCCGTACCGGGTCACTACAGTGGTGGTGGTCCACCATAAGGAAGAAGAGAAGAGGAGAGGAGAGAGTGAGAAAATGGGAGAGAAAATAGAGAGAGTGGAGTTACCGAAAGGATGGAGAGGGTGGCCAGAGGAAATCTCAACGGCAGAAGTCAGCGGCGGCAGCGACGGGTGGTGACGATGGTGGGAGCCGGTGGTGGTTGGGCGTGTAGCGGTGTGGCATCGCTAGTGGTATGCTTCTGTGCAATCTTCTCCTTCCCCTTTTTTTCTTTTCAATTTCTTTTCCTCTATGTTGCTTCCTTACTCTCTCTCTCTCTCTCTAATTTTTCCTATAGCTTCCTAGTATTGCTAATGGGTTTTTATATTTAGGAGCAATTTTTTTAAGTAGTAACTCAGTGTTAATTACCACCTGTAGAAAATTAGAAGGCTTATCAGCAATGTAATTAATGACACGTGTTGAAAGTCGACGATAATCCGTACCGCATAATTTTTTCGATGTAAAATTTATGTTCGTAAAAATTTTCAAATATTAATATAAACTTTTAATGTTATTTCGTGAATTACTGTATTGACAAATTTCTTGTGAAGATTCTCAAACTATAGTTTCTTCATTTTTTGATTATGGAAAATTTATAATTTTTGATTGTCAATTTCTTATTCAAATTTTATTTATAAGGCTTTGTTAGGAATTTCATTTTAAGAGTATTTATTAATTTATTTTTCATTTAATTGTTTCTAAAATAAATTTCCCAATACTATAATATTCTAAAAAGCTAAATCAGCTAAATTGAAAAGCCAAATTTGACACGTGTTGGGTTTTTTATTAATTTTTAGAGTACAAGTTATTACACATGGTCAGTCAAAGAGGAATAGAGGCCAAGTTGGATAAAATAAAGGCAATTTTAGACATGAAAACCCCCAATAACACCAAGGACAAGCAAATATTGGCACGTAAAGTAGTTGCCTTAAACGGTTTCGTCTCAAGAGTGACAGACAAGTGTCTACCATTCTTTAAAATTCTAAAAAAGGCCTTTTCTTGGAACAATGAGCGTGAGTAGGCTTTTTCAAGGCTAAAAGAGTGCTTATTGAAACTCCCACTCCTCTGAAATTTAATTCTACACAAGGAGCTACATTTATACTTGGAAGTATCCAGAATGGTCGTAAGTTCAACGTTGGTAAGAGCAGATGAAGGGCAATAAAAACCAATTTACCGCACTAGTAAGGCATTCCAAGGAGCAAAGAGCAGATATCCGAAGGTGAAAAATTAACATTAGTGCTCATCACTTTATCTAGGAAATTAAGGCCACATTTTCAAGCTCACTTGATTAAGATTTGAACTGATCAGCCTTTAAGGAAGGTGTAATGGTAAGTCGAGTTAGAGCAGTTTGACATAAAATATAGAACACACATAGCATTGAAAGGGCAGGTGATGGCAAATTTTCTGGCAAAATTTACTTGGCGATATCAGATAGATGATGTTTTAGAGACTGCTCTTGAGTTAGATAAAAACACAGATGACCAGATTTCAAATCATTCAAATCACAAAGAATGAGTGATCGACAAAGGGCTTGACAAACAAGAAACTTGGACAGTCAGCATGGACGGATCAGCTCGTAAAGACTTGGGAGGAGCAGGAATATTAATCACCAGGGTAGTCAAGACATGTGGTGTAGAATAAGTTCTTATCACGACTGATTCACGGCTCGTTGCACAATAGATCAATTAGATATGTGAAGTGAGCGGGGATCGACTCAAAAGATAGAAACTTTTGGCAAATGACATGTGTAAATAGTCCCGATGAATAAGACTTCAGCATATGCTAAGAACAGACAATCACGAGCTAGATCAGCTAGCGCAACTAGCTTCTACAGACAAATAGAACGCCGACAACGGAGTGATCATAGAGACAGTCGACTAAGCAAGTATAGAAAAACACCTTAAACAACAAGAAGTAATGGAGATCTGCGCCATAACCTGGGCACAACCCATCCTGAGATACACAGAGAGTGCAAAGCTCCCAAAAAATAGAAATGAGACAAGAAAGTTGAAGTTCTGAGAGGCTATGTATCTTATTATGGGGGTGCTCTATAGGAGAAGTGCGTCGATGCCATATTTATGATGTGTTTCAATGTATGAGGCATTTTACTTCCTTCGAGAGGTCAACGAAGGGGTTTTTGGAAACTATTCAGGAGTTAGGTCTTTAATTGGAAAATAATCCAACCAGAATATTATTGCACTACACTATTGTAGGATGCTAAAGACTTTGTGTAGAAGTGCGACAAATGCCAACGTTTCACAAATGTAGCTAGGCGGGCCCCAACTAAGCTCAAGGTCTTGACTAGCCCATTTGCACAATGGGTGGAATATAATTGGACCTTTACCCTTGGCTAAGATGCAAATAAAATTTATGGTGATTTCCATTGACTACTTCACGAAGAGGGTGGAAATAGAGCCATTGATGAGGATCACTAAAAAGAATGTCACATAGTATGGAAGTCCCTAATATGCCATTTTGAGATTGTAAGAGCACTAGTAACAGATAATGGGAAGCAATTTAACAACTAAAACTTTAGAAAATTCTGTGATGAACTTAATATCCAAGTACGTTATGCATCCCCTGCTCACCCACAATCTAACGGTCAAGTAGAGGTCACTAACCGGTCACTACTAAAGATACTGAAGACAAAGCTAGAGGGGTTAAAAGGGTTGTAGCTAAAAGAACTACTCAATATACTGTGGGCCTATCGAACCACAACTCACACGTTAACAGGGAAAACGCCATACATGCTTACGTTCAGCCACGAGGTAGTGATCCCTGTGAAATCGGCTTGACCAATGCGCAAGCAAGCAAGTTCGACCAAAGTCAAAATGATTCAGAGCTAAGGTTGAAGAGATTAGAGAAACTTTGGCCATCAGAATAGCCGCTTATCGAGAGCGCATACGGAGGTATTACAAATTCTATGTGAAAGAGAGGAAATTTAGTCCAAGGGATTTGGTTTTTAAGAAGGTGATCTTAGCAATGAAGAATCAGCAAGACGGGAAATTGTGGCCTAACTGGAAAGGGCTCTACGTGGTAAAACTCTAGAGCGATTGACGAGCATATAGGCTCTATACAGTTGAAGGAAGGGATCTATATATTGCTTAAAGCGTCTTAAGCAATACTATACCTAGAAAGTAATCTATTTCAAGCCGTAGGAAAATGCCAAAGTTGTTCAAAAATTTCAGATAAAGTGATTTTCAGTTAAATCTTTACCTCCTCTATTTCCTTAAAATGTGTATATAATATGGCAGCACCTAGACCTAAGGGTCCGATAGGCAAAGGCTGACTACAGCCTGTACGATGTAATGCCTGGACCTAAGGATCTGACGGGCAAAGGATAACCACAGCCTCGACGATGTAGCACTTGAACCTGAGGGTCAGTAAGGTAAAGGCTGACCATAGCATCTACAATCTAGTGCCTCGATCGTAAGGTCAGACAAGTAAAGGCTAATCATAGCTTCGACAATGCAACGCCAGGACCTAAGGGTCAAACAAGCAAAGGCTGACCACAACCTCGATAATATAGTGCTTAGACTAAGGGTGAGACGGGCAAAGGCTGACTGCAGCCTCCATGGTGCGGTGTTTGAGCACGGAGGACAATAGGCGCAAAAGGAAAAAGTGCTTTCAAATATATAAATATGTACCAAACAAACACAAGAACCAAACCATTAAAGAACAAACCATTGTAAAAGAATATCATAATCCCAACAAAGAGTAGCATGATATCAAAACACAAAGTTTAAAATGCTTAGAACACTAAGTTTTTCTTACAAAACCATCATAGAGGAATAAAAGCAAAAAATAATTCAACGGTCAACTACCTAGAGAGCAATTGCACCTTCTCTTCAATCACATCAGCTAGAAGGTTCCCTTTAATAACCATAGAAGCATCATCACCCTCAGGCTTGATATGGGAGAAGCCCTGCTCTAAAAAAAGGCTATAAACTCGTAGATGGAAAGCTTCAAAACCACTCTCCTATTGCTCAACCATCATGATTCTCACGTCCAAAAAGTTCATGTGGCCAATAATAATTTGAGAAAGCTCCCCAGAATTCTCAAACTCCCCTCCACCATAGCGGTACATTCGAACAAAATCGAAGCCTCTGGGTCTAAAGATGGGTCTGCAGTTTCGTTAGTTGAGTTTGCAGGGTAGCCATCATCCCTTGCATCTCCATCTTAGCTTTCTCGAGCTCCTTAACAACAAACTTGAACTTCTCTAGGTCAGAAGTAAGAACTGCCAACTCACCCTTCAACGCTTTAATGTTCTGACAAGCATAGAGAAATCTCCTCTCTATATTCTTCAACGATGACTTTTTCTTGGTCAGCCTGAGGGACATGTGATGACTATGGGCAATGGCTTAAAACAAGGAAAAGTGATAAGATATGCAAAGAAATAATAATAACATGAAATTTGCTCACAACTATTGATATAGAAATAATAAGGTTGCAGATTAGGTGTGTAAGGACAGATGGAAACTTACCTTTACCATTTCCTGATGAAAGCGCTGGGTCAGAGCACTAATGGCTAAAGCATTCATTGCCTCCAAGTCACATGAATTGATAGAGGCTTCAATCATTTTCAGGCTCGTGTCCTCGTCGGTGAAGATGGAGGAAACATAAACCTCAGGAACTTGCTCGAATGAAGGGAAGGAAGAGGGAACAACCACCTTTCCCTTGGTGAGATGAAGCGTCAAAGTCTTACTGGCCAAGCCTCCTTCAGGGCTTGGAAAAATTTCTCTTAAGCAGGCCCCTTACCTTTTTCCTACTGGAGGTTAGAGGTCCTCGAGAGAGGAACTGCTGGAACGTACTCCTTGAATGTAGAGATGTTCAAAGCTTTTTAGTGGTGAGTCATTACCCTGGGCCTCTTAGCTAAAGCTGAGCAGGGGCACTATTTTTTTGCAGCATTTTGAGCTGTTCTCTTTTCCTTCAATTTCATTAAAGCTTCTTTATAAACTCGACCAGCCATCCATGTAAACACCAACATTGATCAAGTCAATCAAATGATTAATCGAACAAAGTAAAGAAAAAGCAAGTAGAAGTAAAATGTTTCACCTTCTCTCCTAGAGACCTCCTTGCCCTCAGCACTACAAAATAGGGACAAGGCAGCAAAAGAAGGTTCAAAACCAAGGAGATACTTACTTAGACTCTCTAGGGTGACCAAGGTAGACTAACTCCTATGTTTAAAAGATTGTGCAAGTTGTATTATTTTTTTCTCTTCTCCGGAGATATTAAGGGTCCTTGCACGCCTAAAGAAAGACCCCACAAAAAATAAAATAAGACCTCATCACTAAAGTCCTAATGCAAAATATGTAAGTAAACAAGGGGAAAAGGAATGGAAATAGTACTGCCCGTCCTTCTTTAGGTTAAACCATAGCCTCCAAATTTGGGGAGTTGACTCATCTAGCGTTTTATATTACTGGAACACCCAACCATCACCAAAAACAAAGAAGAAATGATCTTTTCACCCTTTGTTGGCTTTAGGCAGGCCAATGATAAGCCCTCAATAATTACGGGCTTGAAAACTAATAAATCCCAAGAAGTGTTCCACTAGCTTATAGCACCAAAGGAACTCTTGGATAGTCAAAGAAAATTTTTAGTCGCTAAAGGCGGGCCAGAGCACTATACACCCTATAAGTATCTTTCATGCATTTGGGACAAGCTGACTAGGTAAAAGTTCTAAGAACTAAAGAAGTTCTCTCACTAGTCGAGGTAAAGGAAAACTAAACCCATCGAGAAAAAATTCCTCGAAAAAGAAAATCTCACCTGGGAGATTAGAACATGCACATTCATTTGAAGCGGGGGCTCTAAGACGAACGAGGTTAGGAATTTGGAATTAAAGAAAAAAATGACCCAGCTCATAGGGGTCAACGGAAGAAGAAACGCCATCAACAGTAAAAGGGATGTAAAAATGACTAATTCAATGGGGACATTGGATAAGGGTTGCCTGGCGAGCCTGGTCAGATACCGAGGCTTCTAAAAAAGTTAACTTTTCTCCTTTTAAGGGAAGAGGAGGGGGAGTAGTTTCATGGCGACAAGTTTTGCCTCACCAAATTCCCTTCGGGGACCACCATCTTAGAACTTTCGTCTCTAAGAGAAAATTGAGGAATGATGATGTGGATTACAACGACACTCATAGGGATAGGACAAGGGAGATCAACTTCAACGGAAAGACTGGCTCACAATAGTCAGCAATGGGTGTGGAGAGGAAGGTAGAAGATGAGTTCCTAGCGGGAGGACCAACAGGCCGTTTCTCTCTAATTTCTAACAAAGAAGATTCCACCTCTTTGTCAGAATCGCTCAACAAAAAGATTTCTCTTCTACTGCGGGACATGGAAATCTCGTCGATGACAATGAAATGTGAATGATTTCTAAAAAACAAAATAAAAATCCCTAATTACCCCAAAAAAACCCCCTAAACGCACCCAAAAAGGAAAAAGGGAGAAATGGAAAGATACACTGCGAGAATAGCCCAACTGTGAATTACAAGCAACTGTAGGATTTAAAGGAGAGAGCAATAGATTACCCAAATCCATCGAGAGACTAACTTGATCGTTAGAAAGGGTCCCGCAGGCAATACGCCAGCGCCCTTCCTAATGGTCTCTCTTTGGTGATCCCAAGTAGCTTTGGACTCTCGAAAGGCCCACATAGGGATCGCGTCATCAATGTGTGAATGTATATATATATATATATATATATACATATATATTGAGGGAGGACAGGATCTGACTAGGGCCATGTGGCACACACGTGGTACGTCGTACAGCACAGCAAACTACTAAGCGCGATGTGCTTGCTCGGGGACCCCGACTGTGAACACATGGGTAATGCACCCGAGCTTTGGATCTCGAGATATGCTTAGGGCCGAGTCATGTCCCCTAGATAGATGCTCAGCATGATGAAGAGGATTATTCGGCATCCATGTCTGAACAAGGCGAGTTATGAGACCTCTAAAGCCGAGCTCATGGGTAATGCAAGGTAGTTAGTGCCCCATGATACACATATCAGAAGGAGGTGCTCATGACAAGAGGTTAGTAGCAGTTAGACTAACTCTGAGACTAGGGTGTCAAAAAGGGTTGACTTAGCCTAGACTATGTCTGAGTACTAATGGATAGCTTGGCATGACAAAAGGAACTTGCAAAAAAAATGTATTGATGACACTGATAAGTCACCAACAGATTGACAGCTATGCATTGATCAAAGAGAGGGAGTACAACCCGACCTGCTCGGGTTGGGTCAGACTTCCAAAGTTGGTTAAGTATATTTCTTCATATAAATAGCCATCACTCTCAAAGGCAAAGGTATGCTCTCTTTTTTACTAAATGAGACTTTGCCAAATTACTCTCTCAAGTTCTTCTCTCTCTCTCTCTAAATTCTCATCTGACTTGATCATTAGAAGGTCCACCTATATAAAGCCATCGGCGGGCATCTCACCCCTTTCTTGTGCAAGCACATGTGGCATCCATCCCTGACTATTCAGCCAGCTTGGACAGGAACAGTAGATCCCAATCCATATCCTCTAAATTTGGTGCCGTCTGTGGGAAGGTTACGAAGAATGCCTCCATAGCTAGTCAGGAAAATCACATTTATGAAAAGCTCAGAAAGCAACGCGCACCACGCGCCAAGGCATCGCATGCAACTCACCATCGAAGGAGACATCCTGTGCCCTCTAAAGTCCACGTTGGTGGGTCCAAGATCAACCAAAGGAGAGAACAGACCCATGTAGGGAGCTCTCACGAAATAACAACGCCTGAAGGGGACTACCCCCCACGTTACACGATGTAACAAGTGTTAGGGGTACTAGGACGAGCTGAATAGGAGAGACCAGTAGCTGGTCAGGCTTCAGTGAGAACTCCACGAAGTGAGGGCTCGCATGAACCAGCGATCCTCACCAGGAGTTCAGTCAGAACATGAGCAGTTCAACCGTGAGAGGTCCAGCCGAGAGCAAAGGAGAAGCATTGTTCAAACCTATAAGAGCTACAACATAAGGAGGGAGCCTCAACCTGAGCAGCGTGAGGACGACCCTGAAAGGAGTCGCATCTCAGGCTCTAAAAGGAGGAGTCAAGGACGGACTCAAACTTCTAGCAGCACTCACGCACCTGTCAAATGCCATCAGCGGCAGCAACAGCGGACTCACCAGGAGCTCAACCGTGCTGATGAAAAAGAGGAGCACAAGCAATGGTGGATCCTCCAGCTCGAGGGGAGGTTACAGCTTACCACAGGGAGGTCGGCCAAGGACGTTGCTCCGTGGGCGCTCGAGCAGATATCAACCTCTCCATTTATAAGGGAGGTGGATGAAGCAGATCTGTCCAGAAAGTTTTAGACCCATAAGTTCAATCTTTATGATGGAAATACCGACCCTATGGGACACATTCGGCATTTTAGACAAATGATGGCCCTCTGGAGTGGGAATAATGCCCTGATGTGCGGGATTTTCCCGTCCAATTTGGGCGAGGTATCTCTATGCTGGTTTGGTAAACTCCCAGCTAGGTCAGTTAGAAGTTGGAAGCAGCTTGCTGAGTGTTGGAGGCAAGACTGCCAAGATCTTTATTTTTGCAAATGATTAACGGAAAAAATTAACTGGATGGGCAATCGCCAAAATGAGCTCCAAATAAAACTTTTGATGACGAACAATCAAAATAAAACCCATGCATCCGAAGTTAATTTAGAAGAATGCATTTTTACCGGTCGAATCTTGAACTACGATTTGAATATGAGTTGAAGCTCTTGTCAAATATTCTACTGTATTCCTTTATACGATTCCCGGATATAGTGTGGGCTATAATCCTTTGAGAACTCATACCGACAGAACCCGGTCAACTTTAATCTTAGAAGACAAGTTATGAAACTGGTTCAGCCTACCCGCATATATATAGGGCTACAACAGGAACCTAGAGAGTAATTATGAGTAAAACTTCCAATAGAACAAAGACACGTATCAGATGTTTCTACAATTACGCAAACCTCATAGCTGTAACTGCAATTATGAAAAATCAGCAACGGTTTCTGCAATTTTCATAAAACACTGAATTACAATTCACACTACTAAAGAACTATAATTGAACTCTGACCATAATCTCAAGACCATATAGCATTAAGCTCTTGTTATTAAATACTTAGCATTTCTCCCCACATTAAGATTCTCCATACCTGCCAATTAAATTTAATTACTGACAATTTAATTTAATTGGCATCTTGATATTCCTTAACCCCTTCTACTTAACTTATTTTATAGCCGGATAATTAAATCCACCTGTATGGTTTAGCCCGGTCAAAACTTATAAGTTTTTTTAAGGGGATATCGTCAATCCCGATCTTTCAGGACGTAGATTCCGTCAATAAGTAATATTCGCCACATAAATAATACTACTATTCAACTCACCGGAAATATAGACCCATATAAGATCGCACCCTCTAATGAATCAACACAACGAATATTTAATATACGCAAATCAATAATTATTTCAGGATTAAGAAGATAAGCACTATTTATAATAACCTTAGGGTGTGAATTAATTTATATAGTCAGTATAAAATTAATTACCCCAAATGTCCCATTCAATACACACAAAGTGTAATAGCACAGAGAGTCGGAACAATAGACGACGCTATTATCTGTTCTCCGTAACCAAGATAGGCCTACTAAAACTCTATACTATAGTCGTATCGATGGTATGCCCACTTTCATCTAAACTGTAAACATAAAACTTATATTCTGCAATAACCTAAAATCTAATCTTCTATGTACAAGCCATACTCTACACACCATATTAAATACTATACAGAATATCGGACACCCATGCATAACATTAAAAAAATAATACACATACATTACTCATAAAGATTATCATAAAATAGAAAATTAATTAAAAATAAAATTAAATACTAAAAACATGATTTTTAGTATACCATCCCTAACAATCTCCTACTTATACTCAAAACCATGTTGCCATACATCTGACTCTCATCCCCTCTATATGGCTATCAAAAGTCCTAGCCGGTAACTCTTTGTAAAAGGATCTGCAAGGTTGTCTCTTGATGCAATCTTGGTCACAGTAATATCACCTCTTTGTACAATTTCTCGTATCAAGTGATACTTACGCTCAATGTGCTTGCCTTTCTTATGGACCCTTGGCTTCTTCGAGTTTGCAACCGTTCCACTATTGTCACAGTAAAGTACAATAGCCAACTGAACTAAAGGTACCACATCTAGATCCAAGAGGAAGTTCTTGAGCCAAACAGCCTCGTTAGCTGCTTCAAAAGCTGCCACATACTCGGCCTCCATGGTGCAATCAGCAATATAGGACTACTTGATACTCCTCCAACTTATAACTCTACCTCCTAACATAAACACATATCCTGAAGTAGACTTACTAAGTTTGTCTACCCCAAAGATATTCTTTATCGCAGTCCAATGCTCCTACCCTAGGTTAGACTAATATCTGCTAATCATGCTAACGGCAAAGTAGATGTCGAGTTTAGTACAAAGCATAGCATACATAAAGCTTCCTACTATTGAAGCATAAGGAACTGCCTTCATCGTCTCTATTTCATCAGGTGTCTCAGGACACTAATCTTTTGATAGAGTGATTCCATGCCTGAAAGGGAGAAACTCCTTCTTGGAATCCTGCATGCAAAAATAGCCAAGGATATCATCGATATTTTTCTCTTGTGATAAGCCCACCATCTTTTATTTTCGATATCGCACAAACTTGATCCCAAGGATGTGACTGGCTTCTCCCAAGTCCTTCATATCAAACTGCCCAGATAACCATACTTTAACCTTACATAATGCCCCCCACATCGTTTTTGATGAGCAAGATATCGTCTACATAAAGTACTAAAAAAATTACCACACTTCCGTCACGCTTCTTCTACGCACAAGACTCATCTGGACTTTGATCAAAATCACAAGACTTAATGGCATGATCACATCGAGTGTTCTAAGACCTCGATGCCTGCTTAAGTCCATAAATATATCTTTTAAGCTTACACAACATGTGTTCCTGGCCCTTTGCAATGAATCCGTCTGGTTGTATCATATAGATACACTCGTCAAGACTTTTGTTAAGAAAAGCTATCTTAACGTTCATTTGCCAGATTTCATAATTGAAATGAGCGGCAATGGATAAAAGAATTCGGATAGACTTAACCATGACTATCGGTGAAAAGGTTTTCTTATAATTGATCCCTTCTTTCTGAGTGAACCCTTCAGCAACAAGCCAAGTTTTGAAAGTTTTAACCTTTCCATCTGCTCCTCTCTTCCTCTTGTAGATCCACTTACATCCAATGAGTTTTATCCTTTCGGGTGGTTTTACAAGTTTTCAGACCTAATTAGAATACGTAGATTCCATCTCTAAATTCATAGTCATTTGCCAAAGATCTACATCTTTATCTTGAAGTGCTTCATTGTAGTTACAGGGCTCAGTATCTAGTTCTGTCGGGATCCCATTAAAAAACTTTCCCAGGGACATGTACCGGTCAAGTTAATGAACAACCCTCCCACTACGACGAGGCACTACCTGTGTTTGTGTACAAGCAGTAACACGCTGTGCAGAATCAAAACCCTATGCATCAGCACCCTGTTCTTGATTTGCACATGTCCCGATAATCTTCCCACTACGACGAAGTAATGAGATATCAGTGACTTGTTCTTCCATTCTACTGGTATTTTCTCTAAGTTCTTCCAGAATAATATTAATTTTAGGCCTGTGATCCATAGTATAATCATCTTCTAATAATCGGATATTGGTGCTAACAATGACCTTATGATCCTTAGGATTATAAAACAGACCACCTTTCGTTTTCTTAGGATACCCTATAAAGATATAGACTTCTGTACTCGGTTCTAACTTACTTGCGTTCTCTTTCAGTATATGTGTTGGACACCCCCAAATACGAATGTGTTTAAGACAAGGCGCCCGATCCACAATTCTGTGGGAGCAGAAGGTACTAACTTAGGAAGTACCAAGTTCAGAATGTAAGCCGTTATCTCTAAAGTAAGTCCTCAAAACGAATCGGGTAAATCTAAATAACTTATCATGGACCTTACCATTTCCACAAGAGTTCTATTCCTTCTTTTTGCTACACTATTCTACTACAGAGTGCCAAATGCAGTTAACTGGGATGTAATTCCCTCTGATGACAAGTAGTCCTTAAACTCTCTAAAGAGGTATTTTTCACCTTGGTCGAATCGTAGTAATTTTATACTTTTACCCAGACGCTTCTCTGTCTCCGTCTTGAATTCTTTAAATTTCTCAAAGCATTCAGACTTACGGTGCATCAGATAAATGTATCCTTACCTTGAGTAGTCATCAATGAAACTGACGAAGTACTCAAAGCCACCTCTAGCCTGGATTGTCATAGGACCACACACATCAGAATGAACCAGCTCCAACGGTTCTTTAGCTCTATAGCCTTGGGCTGAAATGGGCCTTTTAGTCATCTTACCCTCTAAGCAAGATTCATAGACTGGAAGTGCCTCCACTTCCAATGAACTCAAAGGACTATCTGCTACCAGTCTGTTTATCCTTTTTAGATTAATACGACCCAAGCATAAGTGCCAAAAAAACGTTTTATTCATTAAAGAAGAAAACTTTCTCTTAAATAATAATATAGATGTATTATTCGTTTCAATTAGTTGCAGTGTATAAGAGATTTGAGTAATAATATAAAGATCATCCACCAATGTACCAGAACAGATAACCCATTTGTTATCCTTAATAACCACAGAGTTATTAAAATAAACTAAATATTCGATTTTAGCCAATCCAAAATGGAAACTAAGTTCCTTCTAATGGCAGGTACATAAAGATAATTTCTCAATATTAAAACTCAATCTCTACCAAGACTGAGAGTGACATCTCCTACTGCAACTGTTGTTACCTTTGTATTATTACCCATATGCAGGTAAATCCCCCAATCACTAAGTTGTCGGATTTTCTAAAATCCCTGCAATGAATTGCAGACATTATTAATGGCTCCCGTATCTACATACCAGGTACCGGTAGATAATACTGCTAAACATGTTTTCGCAACCAGTGAATCAAAACTATCCTGTTTGTTCTGCCTTTTGAGAAATACTAGACATAGTATTTTTCAGTGTCGGTTCTAGTTGCAGTAAAATATCTGCGTTTCGGTTTTTTCACACCAGTCCATGGCTGACTAACTACTCGAAAAATCGTGTCTCCCTATTTCTGAACTTTTTTCTTCATTATGGCTTTCAGCCTAGAGAAAGAATCTTTTTCAAAAATAAACACATTTTTTGGTATTGAAAGAATATCATTTGTAGTTAAAACTATATCCAAATTACATTTTCAGTCAACAAAATTTGGTCCCGTAAGTTTGTTTTCTTTGAGTATTGAATCGAGCGGGTTAAAATTCATTTTAATCCTGAGAATCACATAATTAAATAAAATAGTTAATTATTATGAGCAAAATTTTAAATTTATTTTAATTTGATTCCCTCTACCATTTTAAAATTAACTCACCAGCAGCCTGGTAACTCGAGAATAGCATGCCACGATGGGTGGACTTCTACTATCCTTCATAAGATCAGATATGTCAATTCCTTTTAATTTTACTATCTAGGCAACTGACCATGCCAAGTAAAATTAAATAGCAGACATAGCGTCGGTCCAGCATATCATAGTAGTGACTCGGATGGAGAGGATACTATTATATACAGCTAAATGTTAACCACCACCTAATCCCAAATTAATCGCTTCGTAATGAACCCTTCAGATGGAGAAGTGATTTATACTAACGATTATTCAGAATTATTCGTAAACGAGATTTGTACTGGCGATACCGCAATTAATCTGTCCGATTGGGAGGAAGACCTTACTGCCAACACGCAGGGTTTAATTGCATCGCCTACAAACTGGTGATGAAGACCGCATAATTTATTTGTGAATAAATTTTCTCTCCCACTTAAATTTTTAAAACATTTTTTAGGGTTATAAAAATTCGTTTAATTAAAATAAATTTACTAATTTCAAAAGCCACACGATCTGAAAGAATCAAATATCTTTCCGTGTACACGATTCTAAAGATTTTGGTTTATCAAACCATCTTTCGAAAGTCACACGGTCTGAAAGAATCAAGCATCTTTCCGTGTATACGATTCCAAATATTCTGGTTTATCAAACCATCTTTTCGTGTTTAAATGCGTATCAACTAAAATTTAATAAATACACAGTTTTTCTTGTAGCTTTTCAGCTAAGATAGTGATTAAAGGTATTTATTTATTTTATTTATCGTCCCACATTTTTCGAAAAATAATAATTTATTTTGATTAAATATTTTTCTATTTAATTAATTCAAAAT
>JAOTRH010030425.1:0-21132 GCA_034768845.1 Heliamphora exappendiculata | reverse complement strand
ATAAAATATTTTACTTAATAAATATTACATAATAAATAGTTTTGATCATAAAAATATATAAAAAAAAAAAACCAAATTAATAATTTAATTGCATTCGAAGTAAAAAATACTGAGAACATACTCAATATTCAAAACAATGAGACCATTGTCAATGTCAACAACTGTGATAACATTCTCACTTATGTATGTGTGAGAACATTCTCACTGGTTCACTTTTTGAAATTTTGTCGTTTATTTGGAAGAATTCTAACTCCCGCCTCTCGGATTGAAGTGTCATATAAACTATAAGCCATTGGCACCTCTTGCCGCTTGAAAAAATTTAGTGTCATTATTCTCTTTAAACCTTCAATAACTGTAGAATAAGAATTGAGAGACGCATTAATTTTTTGTTGAGGAGCTGGATGGTAAATTCTAGCATTCTAACGTTTATGGTTGTATAATATTGATCAATTTATTTTTTCATACATGACTATATTAAAAAATTTCTATTTTGAAAAAATTTTTATTCATAAGTGTTCATTTACTCAAAATTAATAACAACAAAATTGAAAAAAAAATTATGTATGAGAAATTTCTCAAATTTTAAAGTAGTTTTTATTTTTTTATTAAAAAATAACAAAAATATTGATGAATAAGAAATTTCTCATGTATTACTATTTACGAATATTCGTATATACATATGTGTTATGTAGAATTTCTCATATTCAAATTTTGAAATGTATCAAAAGTTTCTTATATATCACTATATAAAAATATTCTCATATATGTACCTACTATGTGAAATTTCTCACACTCATATTTCAAAATATATAAAAAAATTTATCATTTATCACTATATGAGAATATATATTCTCATATACATACCTGCTATGAAAAACTGAATCAGATAATTGCCTTACAAACAAACGACGAGGTTAGAAAATTTTTGAAGCGCTTGGTAGAAAACCCGGCGCTACAAACAAACGACGAAATCAGAACAAGTTGCTCATTTTATTTAAAATTAAGAAAAATAAGTATGAGAAGTTTCTCATACTTAAAATAGTTCTTATTTTTTTATTCATAAGTTGTTTGTTTTATTTAAAATTAAGAATAAAAAAATTAAGAAAAATAAATATAAGAAATTTATCGTACTTGAAATAATTTATATTTTTTATAAGTTGCTCATTTTATTTAAAACTAATAATGTAAAAATTAAGAAAAATAAGTATGAAAAATTTATCATACTTAAAATAGTTCTTATTTTTTTATAAGTTGCTCATTTTATTTAATTTTTTAAAAAAAAAATAAATATGATATGTTTCTCATACTTAATTTTGAGAATATTCTCATATACATACGTGTTATGAGAAATTTTTCATTCTTAAATATCAAAATGTATGAGAAGTTTTTCATACTTTTAACAAATTGCTCATTTTTTTTATAATAACAAAATTATTCATATTTTTTTGTTTTTTTAATTTTAAAACAAAAGATAAAAATCTAACTTTAAATTTTTTGCCAAAGAAGAAATTTAGTTAATTAGAACTGCTTAGAAATGAATTTTAAAAAGTTATTTTTGTATTTTTATATATTTTTATATTTAGCATCAATATTCATTAATAGATCTCGATGAATAAATTGTAAAAGTATAAATTTTTTGATAAACAAATGTATACAATAAAACTTAAAAATATTTTAGAGTTAAATTTTAAAAAATAAAAAAGCAATGTGTGAGAAAGCTAGAGTAAAGAATACTCATTAAATCATTGACGGTTAATTACTTCGTGATTTATTTTAATTGACTTAGTATTTTCGTATATTTATATGATCAAAACTATATATTATATAATATTTATTAGGTAGATCATTGTTGCACAAAATTAAATTAATTAAATGTTGATAGTTATATAACTAGATAACATTTGTTTAAAAATAAATTAATGGTAAATATAATCTTACAAAAAATAGTGTTAAGCAAATATAATCAAATCATATGGTTTTAGATATTCAATTAACTTAATTTTTTTTTTTAAATTATAAACTTAAGAAATATTATAAAATAAATAATTCAAATTATAAAAATATATTAATAAAATAAAATATTAAATAAAACACAATATACTACTACTTTGAACCCATTTATTTTATAACTATTTTCCATCAAAGCAGTGAAGCATACATTTGGTCAACTTTTTGTTCCGTCAAAAAATTCGAGAATAGTAGTATTTCCGTATTTTTAATAGTTATCAAAGTAAAAAAAAATACAATCTCTATTTTACTTAATTAGTTTTTTATATATACATTTTATCACTATTTTTTATGTTTACTATTCATTTAAACTAAAATATCTCCAATAAGTTCTTTATATGATGCATATTGATTAAAATAGTTAGCCTAATTTATTTTTATCATCTTCAACAAGTTTTTTATCTAACTAACTATTATTAAAAAAAAACAAATATAACTAGCTAAATATAGCTAGCAAGAAAAAAATATTTATAATAGCTAATCAAATAAAAAAATTGTTAAAATTGATAAAAATAAATTATATTAACTATTTTAACTAACTAGTCTTATATAGAGAGCCTATTAGAGATATTCTTACAAAAATTCTTTTTCTCTTTTGTACACGAGCATTTGTTCAGTTGAACTTTTAAAATATTTAATTTAAAAAATAAATAAATTATTTAAAATATTTTTTTATAGTAGACTTTTTTATTTGTTGTGTTTTTTAAATTAAAATATTTAATATGAATTTATTTTTTATTTTTAAGTGGTAATATTTGAGATGTTAGCATATTTTTTTTATTTTTGTGAGAAAAATTAATTTTTTTAATTATGAATATTGTAGTTATTTTACTCAAAAAAAAAAGTTATGGTATTTGAAAAGTGTATAGATATTTTTCTTAGAAAAAAAATAAAAAAATTAATGAGCCAATTACTATTGTTTAAAAGTTGATATTTTTTTGTAAAAAAAGATGACTTTTTAAAGAAGCCAGCCAATGGCTAAGTGCCAATCCAAGCTTTTTTATTTTTTAGTTTTTATTTTTTTAAACTAAAAACGTAATCTGTTTGGTAATAATATTATTTAAAAAAGTTTAAAAATAAATTAAAACACTAATACTTAAAATACTTTATTTAAATTTTTACCTCATTCTAAAAAACAATTATGCTCTATAACTTATCTACTATTAATATCAACTATATTTAATTTTTATATTCAACTGTATAGAATAGTAATATTGTCTAATTTAAATAAAAAGTAAAATAACTAACATGTTATCTAATTAATTAATTATTTTAAAAAATAAAAATTAATATACCAAACAACTTATTTAAAATTAGTGGTTCAATTTTAATTATGTGATGTTTAGGTCACACTGCTAACATTAAAGATGAGACAAATACAAAAAGAAGAAGATTAAAGGGTAAGCGCGGATTAGGTTGAGATAGGTAGAGAATTTTTTTTTAACTGACTCACGTTTGTGGGTGATTTCTTATTCTATCCGTCGCCAATCCACTAATCATCAAAACTAATAAGTTAAGTAATATTTTTGGACAGTTTCAACATGCAATTTAGGTGTTTAACGGATTGAAAAATTATAAAAATTTAAAGTTATTTTATTAAACAAAAAATTAGTTTTAGGTTATTAAAGTAGCGTCGATTTTATTTTTCATCTACCATAAAAAAATTTAACGCGCGATATCCAGTTGGATCCTAGAATAAATAAATTTATTTATGCATTTTTAAAACATGTACAAAATACGCCGATAAATTTATCTGTCTTGTATAAATAAGTATACAGATAAATTTATTTGTATATTTTATACTTGTTTTAAAAAGACACACAGATAAATTTATCTATCTTGTATAAATAAACACAGATAAATTTATGTGTACTTCATATGTATTTTAAAAAAACACGATATTCTTTATACAGATAAATTTATGTGTACTTCATATGTATTTTAAAAAAGCACGATATTCTTTATACAGATAAATTTATCTGTATACTTATTTATATAAGACAAATACTTTTATCTATATACTTGATACATGTTTTAAAAATGTACAGATAAATTTATTTGTATAAAAAGTACAGATAAATTTATCTGTATGCATTACATATATAAATTTATCTATTTGTGTTAAATTTATTTGTGTTGTAAGCGATTGAATCTCGCGCGTTAAAAATTTTGTTGATAAACCTTGCGCTTTAAAATTTATTTTTTTAAACCTTTTACTGAAAGCCCTTTTATTAAATTAGTTTCTAAAAAATAAAAAATCTATGATAATTTAAAAAAATTTCACATTTAACATGTTAAGAAAAAACTAAATAAAAATATCAGCAATCGTTCAATAATAATAATAATAATAACATAATTAAATATCTCTAACAATAACATTTAGGTATAATTACACTTATCTACCATGAGATTTAAGCTTATTACATGGACCTCCCCTGTAGTCTCTGAAATTACACTAACCTCCTTTAAAATTTAATTTTTAACATCAATTGCACCAAACTGTTAAAATTTTCATTGAAATTTAACGAAAACCGCCCCTCCCACCCCAAAACCACCATTCCCACCCCAAAATCACCGTTCAAACCACCTTTCCCCTTCCCCCAAAACTATTATTTTCACCCCAAATTTCAACAGAATAATAGTTTTGAGAGGGGTGGTTTTGGAGAAAAATGTGGTAGGAACGGCGGTTTCGGGGTGGGATGGACGATTTTCGTTAAATTTCAACAAAAATTTTAACAATTTGGTGCAATTGATATTAAAAATTAAATCTCATGAAAAGTTAGTATAATTTCAGAGACCACATGAGAGATCCATTTAATAAGCTTAAACCTCATGGGAGATAAGTGTAATTATCCTTAACATTTACAATGCATACTTATTGAAAAAAAAATCAAAATACATAAAAAAGTAATTAAGGTCATAAATATTTTAGTATTCCTTACAAATTATAGAAAAAAATACATATAAATATAAATATGTATGTAAGGTTGAAATTCTTTGTATGTAGAAATGTTATAATTAATATATGCTATAGTGTGTTAGTTGATGGTGGATTGATAAAATATGAATCCGCAACCAATTCACTCATTATTTTTTTGCTCAATCTATTCAATCCAATTCAATTCAACCAATTCACTCACGCAATCCGTGCAGATTGAGTTGAGTTGAGTTTGGGTTGCGTCGATGGTTTGAAACGAATTAACGAGTTATTTGCAGACTCTGAACCTAATAATTGAGAGAGAGAATTCCAAAAGTGGGTCTCAATTGCTTGATTGAAATTATTTTAGATTGTAATTAAAAAAATTTATTTATTTTATTTGTCTCGATGAGAAGAGTTAAAAAAATATAATTATTTAATTAGACGACAAAATAAATCACTAAAAACAAAAATAAATAAATAAACAATTATACAGTTGAAGCAGCGAGTATATACCTAACCCGACACTTCATTTTAACGTTGGCTCCATCACGGAAACGGCTCCAACAGGACCACCGACTTCATCCTCGGTTCCATCATTGACAGATACAGGTCCGACAAGCAGTTCATATTCAGTTATTCCAATCTCAGATCCAGAAGCTCATTCAGATCTTCCAATCTCAGATCCATAAGCTAAAAAACAGCTTTTCAAACTTGACTACCCTTCGGATGATGCTCAGAAATAGTTGCTTACAAAATATTTTGAACATCATTTGCACATAAAACCAGTTTGTATAGACCTGCTCATGAACTTGTTTCGAAACTTCATTACCGTAATTATAATGTTACTTTCGACTTCAAAACTACTTATTAAACTTTTGTAATCTATATAAACTGCCTCCTAATAACTGCTCTGACTTAATATAATGTTTTATATACTTTTTGTTTTGTGACTATAAACTTCCTATTAGTTTAATATGACTGCTACAAATTTTTATTTTAATTGTATTCATTCTAAATGGGCCAAATTATTTTCACGTGCACGTGAAAATCTGCCTAGTAATTATTTGAATGAACAGTGAAATAAATTTGTTTCTAAAAACACTACGCAACACAAACGACACTAGATAGAACTTAAAAGTGGTTTGAACAATGTGGAAAAATGTATTCTATCGGTGTTTTTTAGTAAGAATTTTAATATGGTTTTAGGTGTTAATAGACTTATTACTATTTACTATTAATACGGTACAAAACTGATACTAGCATGTACCATCGTACCATTTCAAATCTATCCTTGAAAATACTCTATCGTTAAAACTATTTATTTGTAGTTGAAGAACTAGATATATATAACATATCATTCAACACCAAACACAACTTTTAATAGACATATTTTAAAGCATTCTAATATGAATTCTAAGGGCATGGAGAAGTAAGCCAAATTCTAATAGATATATCAGATCTATTTTAGTTTTTTTTATTAAAAAAAACTTGCTTTTAAGATTTTATTTAATTTCCAAAAAGATGTGGTATTTTTGTCAAAAAAAAATTGCGGAAACAAGCTAAAAAGACTCCAAATGCTCGGAATAACCCAAAACCCAAATTTCGGTGGTAGTTAAGACAAATTTGGGTGGCGTTCCTCCTGCCACAAAACTCCCAGGGAAAATACAAGCATAAATGGGGTCAATATTAGGAACCCGAGCCATGAAAGGCACACAAGCATGCTGCTCCTGTTTTTAAATTCCTATTAAAAACTACATTGCTTAGATTTTTAAAATAATAAACTTCTCCCCCCATCCCCAACCACCACAGGTCACCAATCTCTGACCTTTGCATCCCTGCCGGCCACCACTGCACCTTCCCCACCCGTTCATGCCACTGTTGAACCCCGTCAATTCCCAAGCCTTATGCTGCCACCCCATGACCTTCCCATCCAACACCGCAACCCCCAGCCCTCCCCCCTCCCATCTCTGCCCTATGCTGCCCAACCCAAATATTTGCCCCGTTTACCCAAAAGTATTCTTCATCCCATCGTAGCTCCTCCCGTTACTTTGAAACCCAACATTAGTTACACGGTGCTTTCATCCAATCACGCAACAAAAAAACAATCCGCATGGAACAATAGAAGGCCCCCTTTATCAGATATGTAGGAGACAAAGATGACACATTCGCACATTCTCATTTGTCGGAAATACCACGTAAACAATGCCACATTATACTCCGGAAGAACTTAAAAATTTTCCAATTCTAGGTGGGGAGGGAGGGTAATGGTACGTTAGATTGTGGAGAGGAGGGGTAGGGGAAAAGAGGGGAGAGGTGATGCATGCGCCGGAAAGGGGAGGGCTGGGGAGGTGGTAAGTGGCGGTGTGAGGAGGGTGGGTGTAGGCGTAAGGCTAGATATTTTGGGAATTAAAGTGTGAAAGAAAAATAATGAAATTTTAAGAGTTTTAAATTGATGCACTGAGAAGACAAGCGTATTGAGGGGGAGAATGTGCATTTGGAAGCCCCTGCAACCACCTACAGGCTGGGAACCAACCCCACCAAGGCTAAATTCTGCCATCTATTATCTGTGCATAGATGCTAGATTGAGAGTGCCTGTTTTTCTATTAAAAAATAAAAAATAACTGCAAGAGCACTTATTTTTCTCATGGAATTCAATCAACAGGATGGTCTTCTTATCCAAATAGAATAAAATAAAATAAAAAATTAGGAAAAAAGAGAGTAGGTACAATGAAAAATCTCAATGTAAGAAATCTGAATAAATACTCCCTCCAAATTATAGGAAAAAGAAATTTAATCCAATTACGAAATTGCTTATGACAAAAAAAATAAAACAGTTACAACCTATTTGGCAGTGTTCTGGTTAATTTACAAACAAAGCAAGAATAAGAAAAAGAAAACTTACCTACAGTTTCAGCCAGATATAATATTCCTAGGCAGGTAAGCAACGAAACTCGGTCATTGAGGTATCAGAATGGCTTCAGAATTACTCTGATTTCTCAGCAGCAATCTTTTTCTTTCTTTCCTTCAGGAGATCAACATGAGCCCACTTCCGCTCTTTGCCAATCTGTAGAACAGAAAATGATTGCCATTAGCCACACCATAGGTGGAAAAAAAGGTCCTACATTGTTTCATAACTTTAAGGGCAATGACACTCGGGTAAAATAGAATTCCCCAATCATGAGACAAAACACCACTTCAGAGCAAAATAAAACTCGCTAATCATGGTCCAGAAATCCAGTCATTAGAAGCTTAATGTCAACATTTAAAACTAGATAAAAAATGAAATCAGAACAAACAAAACACAACCTACCAAGAATCAAAGTGCCCTGAGGTGAATGTTAAAGGGCTGTTCCGAATAGCAGTTAAACAAATATGGTATAGATGTACAAACAAATCAACCTAATCACCCAAAGATATAAAAAAGAAGCAGGGGTGTCCAAAGTTACATTTGCATTCCACCTCACTTGCCCCTGCCTCCACGAGAACTTTCAAATAGCCATTCATTTAATGAAGAAACAAAAAGGAGCTTTAGGATCTACACGGACATGTATCTCTCATACCCTTCAATTAAAATCTGTTTCAGGATAACATAAATTTGAGTTCCATTACTATATTCCCACTAACCAATAAAATTCCAAATAGAAATTAACTTTTTTACAAGTTTATAAGATGTGCTTTGGCTGTTAACAAAGAGAAATTCAGAGCTAGTAAATATAATCTTTCGAACAGAAAACTCAAAGCAAAGATTCTCATTTTTTGCTGGATAAATCAAGTGGAATTTCTTAGAATCACCGCCACAAGGTGAGGCTAAGTTTTATTCTGGCTGGTGGCTGTCTAACTATTATAACTACCCTTTTCTCTATGCTGGATGTGTGGTGAAACATTACATATCAATTAAGATGGCCAAACCTTTTGGCATTTTTTTTTTCTATCAACAAATGCACACGCACCTCCCATTTGGGAGTGTTAAAGCCCATACCATTAGACCATAGGCCTCTTGGTGCCAAACCTTTTGGAATTGGAAAGGCGGAAACAACATAAACAAACCAAGTTAGTGGGTACCCGGAAAACAACTGCAATATATTTAAGATAAAAAGAAATATAAGCAAGTAGTACGTGCCATAAGGAATGACAACAAAGACACAGCGGCACAATAGGATCAATAAATATACCTGCATGGCTTCATACAGCTTCCTCTTTTTACGTGACATCACAACCTTGGACATGTTAGCAGCATCCTCAACAACTTGTCGCAAATCAGGCATGGACTCTTCCCCATTCTCGGTGTCCACAGTAGAGTTCTCCATATTCCCATTTGAGCCCGAGGGGAACTGGACACCTTGAAGTTCCAGCTTCAATTCATCATGATACTGCTTCTCAAGAATTAACATCTGCATCCCTCCAAAATTTCAGACTCAAAACAAATAATCAAAAGTGATTAACTTTTGTGGAATAACTAAAAACAGCAAGACATCTTATTCCAATTCAGGAAAATGCTCGAGGACTTGTAAACAATATATTCAATTTATATCAGGAGAGAATCTGTTCAAAGGTTTATCCTACTCAAATATCAAGAAATCCAGGAAAAAAAATCAATTGAAATGTTTGGCTTGATATATTAAGACAATAAGATGCATCCTGAATCTCTGATTTCAATAACCTTTCTTCAATGTCATGGGCATGTCAACCTAGCCACCTCTGAACCTAGGTTCATGTTTTCAATTAACGAGCATAGTTGCAAATAACATGATGATCTATTTGGCCTTCGCAATCAATATTCGAGTGGGTAACAAGCATAAGCCACAAGGAGACTGTACCTTCTTCTTTTTCTCAGCAGCTTCAATAGCTTCTGTTCTGCTGATAATACCTTCAACCAGTAAATTTTGGTGATCGTCTAAATCTTCATTCCCTACATCTGGCAATGGAAGGACTTCTTTTCTTGCAGCAGCTTGCAACCGTCTGATGGTCTCTGCATACTCGGGAATATAGCCTTCTGCCTCATTGTCAACAAATGGAGATAAGTGTGGTGGAGGAACCCTGTTGACACACCGAAAAAATTGAGAACTTGAACATCAGAAGTTACATTCTGGTGTGACAATTGTTACCATAAAAGTAATGTAAGTGAGACTCCTATTTAGTTCCAAGTCCCCATAAGTGAGACAGGTCATTGGTAATAATGAGCTTGCCCAGATGTCCCTCACTGTTTCCCTTGGTCACAATAATTATAGATTCACAATATAGTTCAGGCCAAAAAGGTAAACCAAGAGAGAGCATATGCAGGAAAAACCGTACAAGCAGACAATATTATTGGATTGTAATTTTCCTAAATTTACCTTCCAACTAAATATCCCTCAACTGGCAATATGATCCGCGCATTTACACAATCATAGACCCACTGTGGCTGAACATATTCTCTGGAAAGAAACCTACGTCCCTGGGTTGGCCTGTCAACAATCTGCAAAATTAAAGTGGCCATTCAACAAATGGATGTTCACTTCATTCTAAAACCTAAGCAGCAATGCAGCATGAATATTCTATAGGGGAAAAGTGAAGGATGGGCAGTGTCAAATACCTCATACAAAACAATAAACTAAAAACGACAATATCACACACGCGGAACTAACCAAAGTGTCCAGGATGACAATCCTGCATCTGAGGAACTGAACCAACATCTCAAAAGATTGTAAGCTAAATTATACAACTTCAAACACATGGCTGAAACATAGCGATCATGTGTTGGAAATGCAATGAATAGAATGCCCTAGGACACTCTTCAATATCCTTGTAACATGGAAATGAGCAGTATTGTCGAAGAAAAGCATAGAACAATGTGGTTACATATCTCATCAGAGTATAGCATTACCTACACTAGTCGTTCTCTTATTTATTTATTTAATATTTTTGTATTAAAATATTCTCCTCAAAACAAGTGCAAGATGAAGCCGAGAAAAGCAAGGGTTTTAGAAATCAGTCAATTTTGTGTATCGAGAGATTTGATATATATTAAAGCAGATTTTAAATTAGGGATGGGTGACAGATAGGGAATGCATTGGCTGAATTCAGATGTGCAGTATAAGGAAAACAATATTTTGGCCCACTAGTTACACCAAAAAGAGCATTCCAACTCACATGTGTGTTGAATTTGAAAGCATCCTTTTAATAATAGCCCCCATGTTTTAAGTTGACTTGTAAACAAAAAGTTGCCATGTGGATTTGATTGGAGTTTTCAAGCTAATGCTTCAGCTGAAACAGCACTACCCGAAGTATAGTCCTCAAAATATGTTTGCCCAACCAGTTACACCGAAAAGAGCATACCAACTCACATGTGTGTTGAATTGGAAAGCATCCTTTTAATAATGGCCCCATCTTTTAAGTTGAATTGTAAACGAAAAGTTTCGATGTGGATTTGATTGGAGTTTTGAATTTAATGTTTCAGCTGAAACGGCACTACCCGAAGTATAATCCTCAAATCTGTTTGCATAATCAGAAAATTTTTAAACCCAAAAGGCTATGATTAGAGAGACCCTAAACTAGAAAAGCTTGGGACAGAAAATCAACTAGAATAAGGCATTAGGTTCATACTTCCTAAAACCGATCCTGGTCTCATGCAATCAACAAGATCTAAATAATTCACTAATGTCAAGTTCATGTGCCTTTAGATGGGCCAGTATATGCATGGGCCAATACATTCACAGTCAAATAACATGACTAGCAACACAAAAGACAAAGCCTTCTGGACCTTATGGATAATGGTGCCATGACAGAATGGCAGCATGCTCGGTATCCTTTTTGAGAATGGAAATTAAAAAAAAAATACATGCATCACCATTTTTTCGTGCAAAGTGACGGACCTGATGGGTAATGCTCTGGTCAGATTCATTGAATGGAGCCCCTTCTCCCTCCCAAGAAACCACACCACCAAAAGCAGGAATAACAAAAAGCAATGACTCTCTGGGAACCTGAATGTCGAAAAACAATACCGTTAAAAATAAGAACATATAAATGAAACAAGATTAATACTTCGATTTGAAGAAACAAAGACAGGTGGTAGTCTTCACATATATAGTCAGTTGGTGTTCACGATAAGTAGGTCCCAGTAAAAAGAATATTGACAAACATTTACTGCATGGTATCAATTGATAAAGAACCAAGCAAAACAAGATATTCAACCCATGCATTAATTGCTGAAACAATCATCTATGATAAAATACTATAAGTTCCAATAATAAATAATTAACCGCACCTCACGGCTCAAGAAGAATTTCACATTCTTAAAGAGAGTTTTACACTCCTTTGTTTCTTCATCATCTTTATCTTCAACAGAAGCATCTTCAACAAGGTGCATCAGAGCACCAGGCTCATTGGAAGGAAGATGATGTTGAAGCTGGGAAAGCCTAAGTTCAGACTCACCCAGCTCAGATCCCTGTTTCCAGGTCTCATCTTGCTCAGATCTGGATGAACTGACAGCTTGAGATTCCAGCGCAGGTGCTTTAGAACTAGCATCAAAGTATCTTGATAAGGCATAGAGATCTGCAGAATACCAAAAGTAACACGCTATTGTTAATCCATGCAGAATGTCCAAACCATAAAACATACAACTCCAATCTACTCAACAAAGCCTTAGCCCAATTACAGAAAACTCTTAATTGTATCAATAAAACAGAACTATTCGAAAGAGGTATATACATGTTCAGGTTCTTAAAAAATTATGAGTCCAGTTTAGGATTATGTTACAGTGAACGCATAAGGAAATCATACCTGCTGCTAAAGCCTCTAGCCGAGGATCAAGAATGGGTGGATACTTCACATTTATATTTTGATAGAGTTTGAAATTCACAAAAGCAAGGAGAGTCTGCATCAAAAGAAGATACAAGAAAAACAGAGGAGCACATCATCAATTAAGCCTTGGAAACAATAACGATGCACACAATCAATTAACCCTCGAAATGCAGGCCTGGAGAAAGTTAACTTCAGCTAATTTCATTGGTCATCTGTGATTTCGTTAGATTAGTGCTAGATCTGACATCCATTTTAGAAGGGTGCGGCACCACTTCTCTTCTTAACACAGTAACCATACAGTATAAAAGTATAGTTTGTCACTAAATTAAAAACCAAAACTGTACTACCCCAGCAACTGGTTAAGTAACTAATGGCAACCAAAAGCCTCAATTAGACTTTATCACCAAATTTCAAAACAGAAGCAATGAGGAAAATATAAAACATAGTAAATGGCAACCTCATAAAATTCCAAAAAAGTAAGCATGATGTTGTAGTCAACAGCTTCAGGCAAGACTTGCTGCAATGCATGGGGAGTTAACCAAGTGATCTTTTGCCCGTCGACCTCAGCCTATACAAATAAATGGCAGAAGCACGGTAAGCCAGATAAAAATGCCTTGTTTTAAACAACACATGACGACAGAAATTGATGCAATATAGCCATACTACCTGGTAATATATGCCTTTTACAGATATGAATGTTTTCCGTAATTTATGAGTGCGAGAGATGTACGCCTGCCATTCATGGCTCAACCTAGTAGGTAAAATAAATATAAGACAACTATGCCCACCAAAAACTCAACTTGTCAAGCATGCAGTAACCTAGGATTAGGAAGTACATATTCAAAATTTATATCAACTTCAAAATAATATTCCAACACACTAGATTACAAACAAACACAGAGTATCAACCTTCGACAATTATGGATGCGCTTCACTTCAATCTTCTCCCTCTCTACAGCAGGCAGTGCAGCAAAAAGATGTACCATGGTGAGACAGTCATCCAAATCCCTTAATGCATCAATTAATTTAGGGTACCTAAAGTGTCAAGCATAATAAAGTGCGAGTCAAATTCTCAGTACTTAATGTTAGGAAGGCTGCATTATCAAAAATGACATAATAGTCTCACCTCTCAAGAATAAGCATGTCAAGGGTGTAAGTAGGTTTGCGAGTCAGCAGACGTTCAGCAAGATCCCTGTTCTTCTTTGAAAAAGCTTTCTTTACCTTTTTATCATATGCCCGCATATTTCTGAACTTCTCGAGTAATGGTTCGTGCTTAAGGAACAAAATGTCTTTCGTGTGATAATAGGTGTGGTGATTCCCTTTCACCTTCTTCTTTGGTTCCCGAGGAAATATACCTTTGAGAATGCATAATCTCCTACAAAATTTTCAACAAAATTATTGAAAAATAACTGCACAACTTCCAATTCCTTTCTCTATCCAAATTCCAACAAATATAGAATAAATAAATACAAAACAATGCACACATAAATATGCATATTGATACAGACATCTTCAGGTATGCATATATGCGTCGAGATTGGTCAAGACTTGTTTGATAAAAAAGAAGCCATATTTCTGGTATCCTAAAATTAAACATCTAGAGAAAAATCCCATCCTCGCTTGTGCTTTGGGAAAAATGCAAAAAAAAAAGTTATTGAAATATTCTAGGTTATTTGTCTGCACTTAACTTTTAGCTTATTGATCTTTTTAGGGGATAATTAAGTGTATATTACCCAAAAATCACAGATATACAACAATACTCGAAACAAACCCCAAGGGGCTAAGAAGTTAAGTTTATAGCTCAACAAAAAGTTAGGAATACTAGGTTGTTTGTCAGAACTTAACTTTTAGTTTATAGCTCTTTTTTGGGGACAATAAGTGTATATACTAAGTTGAGCATATAGCTCAACAAAAAGTTAGGAATACCTAAACAAGTCCCAAACACTTAGGAATATCTACAGACCCTAAACCCTGTAGCTTTTGATTCTACATCTACATCTACAAATTATTCAACTTTTTGCTTAAAGTCATAATTACTTTATTTCAGCTATAATCTATGAGTCAATAAATTCAACTACACCGAACAACCTTTTCTACGTGACTGCAAATGGAAGAGTTCTACGCGGTTACAATTTATAAGTTTTCATTTTCTTTTCTGCAGGTTTCTCAGCATCCAAGCACATCATACTCTACCATATGCACGAAAAACCAAATAATAAATAAATCCGAAAAACGATTGAATAATAAACAAACTTCTGCGATAAGAAAAACAAATAAAATGACTAAAATAGATGTATACATGTATACATCGAGATCGAGATCGAGATCGAGAGAGAGAGAGAACCTGAAAACGGGCAGACTAACTTGTAGGTGCTTGACTGCTTGTGATCTCGTAATGTATCTGGCAGCGTTTCCTTCTTTTTTCTTTCCCTGGAGATCAAAATTACAATATTGGCAAGTGAGGGTACAAAAATATGTATGTGTATGGAAGAACTTCGGTGATGGATATTTGGATATCGAGTAGGGAAAAGTTTAGCGGAGATGAAGAAGATGAAATCGTGAGTTTGAACTTACAGAAGGGCGGTAATGCTTCGGCATGGCTGCTGCAGATAAGGTTTTCAGAGGCACGCGAAGGAGATGATGATACAGGAGTGATGCTGCAGATAGGGTTTTAGGAGGCCCGCGAAAGAGACGATATGGATATAGGAGTGGAAGGAGCTCGCCGATGGAGTGCAACCGAGCTAGGGTTTTAGTTAGGAACCAGTAAATATAATTTAATTATAATATTAATTTTAAATATCAACTAATTTTAAAATCATTAAAAATAATAAAATAATAAAAAAAATTGCAAACTCTTATAAAGGTTAATAACAATATTAATAAAAGTTAATTAATTATGAGCTCCTGTTTAGAATATTTTAAAAATTGGGCTACTAAAAGATTTAAAAGTGGATGGCTTTTTTTTTTGACTCTTTGTTCAAATATTTAATATTCTAATATGCTTTTACTTTTGCTATTAAGTTGTAGTATTTTTAATATTAGTATAGATTTTTTATTGTAAAGATTAAAGATGACTTTTCAATTGAAAGTATTATGTCATTTTACTCAAAAAAAATTTAATATTTTTAGAATGTGTTATAGGATTTTTTTTTTTTTTAAATAATAAAAAATATTAGTTAAGCTTTTAGATAAATTAAATAATAAGCCAAATTTTAGATAACCCAAACAAGACCATAGTCTTATTTAAAAGATTTGTACAAGTATTGATCCTATTTGTACAATTTTTACCATTTTTTAAGATGAGTCTCATTTTAAATTTTAAAATTAATCACGACAAGTTTGTCTTTATTTGTGAATAAAGTCTTATTTGTTAAAAGATTTTTTTATAAATTTTAAAAACTTATAACTTTCAATTTATAAATTTGTTTTAAATAAAATTTATATTTTTAAAAATTACTCATCGAAATCTATCAAAAACATATATATTGTATATAAATTTATGTAAAAATAATAAAACTTAAAAAATTGATAAGTTTCTTAATTCTTTTGAAACTAAAAAATTTATCAATTTAAAAAATAAAAAGGGACTACTTATATCTAATTTTTGAATTCAATTTGTACAAAAGTAATCTAACCTGAAGAGGGAGTACTCATAATTTTTTGATAAAACATACTTTTATCGACGGAATTTTCACATTTATTTGGTTTAAGCAATCCAAATGGGCACTAGTTCTACTTCTGTAAATTTGTGTTTCACCATAAACCCATGATGGCCTCCTCAGGCAAGAACAACTTCAATGGCCACTTTATTAGAAGCTCCTTCGCTAACTTAACAAGTAAAAAAAAAAAAAAAATTGCTCCAATGAGCTCGCTTAATCACTTGCTATTTTACTTGGCTCTCCATTTATGGAGAGTCAAGAGCAGTTTGGTTGAAATGGTTGAAAAGTTGTTAAATGCACTAAATTTTTTGTTTTTTACATTATATATGGTGCATTGAATACTTATACTTAATACATAAATAGTTATACTGAATTGTATATTCAGTAAATAAATGTGCACCTATAAAACTTTCTATTAAGACCTTGGAAGGTTATGAAATATATTGACGTTGTTTGGGTGGTGTTCTTATTTGCTTATTAATAAATAAGTTAAATCTCATTTAAGTTATTTTATTTAGATAAATTTGTTTATTTACTTATTTGTTTATTTGGCTACCAAAACGAACTTATTTGCTTATTTGCTTATTTGGCTACCTAAAAGAATTTATTTACTTATTTTCTTATTTTTAACTTATTTAGTTACTCAAACGACGTAGTTTATTTTTTTAACTTATAAACCAATAAATAAATAAACAACTTTGCCCAAACAAAGCCATTCTTTAAATGTCTATCTATGCCAATTATATATAAAATAAATTTGTACTATAAATTAAAATTCTTGTACCTTGTAAATAAAAATAAGTGCACAAAAATTAAAATAAAAAGCTTGATTGGAGTTGTAACT
This sequence comes from Heliamphora exappendiculata, assembly GCA_034768845.1. Classification (NCBI taxonomy): domain Eukaryota; kingdom Viridiplantae; phylum Streptophyta; class Magnoliopsida; order Ericales; family Sarraceniaceae; genus Heliamphora; species Heliamphora exappendiculata. Next base: position 3,923 of record JAOTRH010030425.1, on the reverse strand, counting down.
AAAAAAAATAACTCTCTAAAATAGCTATTTTAGAGAGCAAATTGAAAAATATTTGGAGAATATAATTACATATGCTCTAACAAGATTGATTTCGTTCATGTTAAGTTCAAATTGTAACATGTACATAAAAGTGTGTTTTTGTGTTTTTGATGTAGCTAAAATTTTAAATTTATATATTATAATTGAAAAAAATATTATTACGACTTCAACCAAAAGTTTATAGTATTTGTCAAAACTATGAATGCGTAATTTTAAATGGTAAAATTTATATTTGTTAATTTAGAATTAAAATCTATAAAAAGAAATATAAACATACTTGTTTGGATATTATATATATTTTTTTTTTGCTAAACTAGAAATTAAAAGCTAAAAGTTTAATATGGACAAACACCTTCTATGTACGAACCCCGTGAACTCTTATCTATATACTATTATAATAAAGTAACACCGAGAGTATTACTAAAATTTGGTAAAACAACGTTACTAAGGCTTTTTCTTTGAGATAAATATGACCTTATTATTTAATCAATAAATGGAAAAAATGTACATTTTAAATAATTACAAATAACTACCCTTTATCTATGTAACTCCCCACTTCTTGCATAATTTATCACACAAATTATCAAAAAAATTATTTTACTTCTTATTTCCAACACATTTAAAATCATAAAATTATATTAAAATATATTACGCACGCATCGCGCGAGTCACAAATCTAGTAACACAGAAGTGACGAGAGAGACAGGTCCTTTATAACAAATTGAACAATCATACAGAGATAGTTATGATCAATAATGAATTGTATAGCACAGAAGTGATGAGAGAGGCAGGTCCCAACCAAGATGAACCAGTACTTCAAGTGGGATGAGGCTGTAATCACCTGCTTCGCCAACAGCTAAACTCGAGAAGCCCTTGCCTGGTTCACAAAGGTCCCTAAATGTGCAGCCAAGAAATTAGTAATAATAACTTGATTTATACATCCATTTCTAACATGATAAAGGAATAACAACATAGTCAACTACACATTTGATAGATATACTACAACTTTAACAATTTAGGCCCCGTTTGGGATAGTGGCTTATTTGTTTATTTTATTTTACCTGTTGTAGTTTTTAGTGAAACCAAAACAAGTCAATAAGCCAAATTTTATGTGCTTAATTTTTTTGTCAACTTTTCTTCTTTTTTTGGATCATTTTTGGATCAATCTTTTTATTTTCCTGGTTCCTCTCATTGAGGCAATCCAGAAAAGTAGTTTTTTTTTAAAAAAAAAGATAAGAAAAGGTACAAAAAGGACAAAAATAAATAAAAATCTCAAAATTTATCCCAAACAGAGCCTTGAATATACCATGCAAATTGGAAAATATGGTGGCTTAATTAACAAATGAATGTGTTAACAGCCAGAGGCACCAGCAACATTTTTTCCCTTAATTAATTTATTTATTTTTGATAAGCAACTGGAACTGACATCATATAGGACAAGTTTTGCACAAAACAAGTTATAAAATAGCTTACGAAATCGTGTGAGCGAGGGTTAAATTTTTACTGACCTTGATGAGACAATTGTTACTGTCAGATTTTCTACTGGATAATATAAAGCTCTTGCTTAGCTATTAAGTAACGACCAATAGCATTCCCCGGTTCCATAATAAACTGCTCTCGAAATGTTCCCATTCGTCTGCTAGACATGTCAATAGAAAGATCTTTAAAATTTGGCAACCCCTCTACTTGTACACCCTCTCCGCATATAAGGAATTGGTTGCCAACAATAAATGACCCTGATACACGTATTGCAATGCCATCTCGACCATGAGCACGGCACTGAACTTTTTCCACAACATGCACAAGCTTTTCTGGAGGCCATTCACCTGCTAGTGTATTCTGGATATTTGACAAAGTGGCAAAGATATCATTTGGACCAACATACTCCTTCCCCGAAAAACTAGGAAACATAAAAGCTTGTATTAGGATGGGGAAAACTGAGATCATAGAGCTTCATCCAAATGGACCATCTTAGCTAAGCTCAAAAGTTTAGAAGCAAGCTGCAGATATATATGCAAGAAGCTCTGTTCAGTAAATTGTACAGAAACAACCATTACTTCAAAAATGTCCATAAGTGGTGAACTCATAAACAAAAGAAATGATATAAATGTCAGAAAGGTGGATCATCTAAATAATGACATCCAGACCCCCAAGTCAAAGAAATTCCCAATTTTGGTTCAAAAAGTGTGAAACTTCCAACTGCTAAAATCGTTTCTAGTCTGCCATGATTCAATAAACGTTCTTATTATTCTCAACTAATTAAGGCCAGGCCTCGAACTTTTTAGGATTGGACACAATCTACTTGACTTTCCATCCAAAGTATGAAAACTAACCTTCAGTTATTTAAAAAGATTCAGTACCTGAAATTTGAGTATTCATTATATAATGTCTTTGCTTGTTGCCATTGTTCCTCAGGTCCGTCAAAGAGTAAATAATAGTGTATTGTCATCATCTGGTCAGGAAAACATAAGCGACATTAATATCCAAATGTAGGGGGAAAAAATTCAACAGTTGTTTTCAAGTGTTGGCATAGCCAACAGTGCCCGTATAACAGAAGCTGAAATAAGGTAGTTGTTTAAATCCAGTGGACTCGCCTCAATTCCATAACGTTGACTAATTAGTAGAGTTTTCAAGATTTTTATGTGCATATCATATGGATAAATATTCATCAAGCTCTTAGTTTATAGTAGCAGACTTTCCTTATTTTTTTAACACTTAAGGAAAAAATTTAGTTACTCGAAAGATATTGGCTTAGTTGCTCTACGTGAACTTAAATAGGATTTCGAATGTCATGGATTCTAATATTGAGGTTTTCGACGTTGATATAGGCTGAGAAATGATCTTTAGCAAATATGAAACAATGGATAACAGACCAGCACTTCCATTTTCTTTCTTTTAAAAAAAGTGATATTTTTTAACTTTTTTTCTATACCAATAGTATTTACCTTCACAGCACTTATTAAGTTGACTAGTAGAAGAATTGAAACTTGACTAGTAGGGTTGCCTTCTATTTCTACCAAGAAAAGATACAAAGCAAAAATGGTGAACTACACCAATCAAAAAGTAGATAATTCTGTTGCCAAATTATTTATTTCTCTCCTGCTTTTTACTAGAGATTTATGGTGTAGTATCCTACAGCTCTGTGGGATGTCACATCTGAAGTGTTTCGGGGGAGAAAATGCTCCACTAATTAAGTGTGAAACTCATAATTAATTCTTTTCCTAAGCTGGTAAAGAAAGTGGCAATAACTGGTCGGCTGCTCACTTATCATGTATGGATGAAGCATAATTGTAGAGAACCTCTGATATGAAATAATGCCAAGTGTTTACTGATACAAGTATAACTAAAGACGCGTAGAGAAGTTTTTTAAGCCATCATTTCAGTGATTCCCATGATGTGCTTGCTGTTGGGGTGTAGTCAGGACATTGCTAATTGATAATAACATTTTCTTGTTAATTGGGTTCCTTATTTGTGTAAGATGGTGACATGAAAACCTATCTATTGAACATTTGAACCCAAAAAACACACAAATCAAAGAAAGAAACTGAAGTTAGAAACTGATGCCCAGAGAAAGTAGAAATGATCATTTCTTTTATCAGAACGGATTGTTCACAAGAGGTGACTGAAGATGATGTCAACCATAAATTAAACTAAGAATAAAAAAGCAGTGTGAAAAGTTGTGCTATTAAGACGTGCTTGAAAAATAAATATGGTAACATTATGGGCATAATCCTTGGCAGTGAAGAAAAAGTACGGCCACAAAGGCAGGTATTTGTATTTTGAGCTAATGATTTTATACTGCAAACATAAGCGTGCTCAAATTTATGCATGGTAGTCTAAGGAAAATTGGAATTCAGTATGCCAAGTGTAAACTTAAGAGGCTC
>JAOTRH010030414.1:0-21132 GCA_034768845.1 Heliamphora exappendiculata | reverse complement strand
TTCAAATTGCAGCTATAATAAATAATTTTAGGCTCTTAATGTCAAAATTTTAGTTTTAAGTAGAATTTATGTTTTTTTCCTTAAATGCAAATTCCTACAACTTTTAAAGAATAACTCATGCAAGGGTCATTCCACTTTCGTGAATTCCATTTCTAGCACATGCTTACCCCCATATAAATGCACCAAAACACTACCAAACCTAACACATGAATCATCACTTGTTCAAATGGCCAACGCTACAACTATCGTTTTTCTTATTATTAAGAACGCACTATGTTGCCAAATACACAAACCCATAGTCCCAATGTCAGGAATTTAATTTGAAATGCTTAAACAATTCCAACCATTCTTCAAACAGATCCAAAACATCATCAAGCAAGTCAGTCAATTTAAATGATCCTAAAAAAGTATTGCCCAAAACAACCACCTTTTTTTTATAATGCTTCCTAGGTATTGCCTAAAACAACCAACTTTTTTTTCTTTTTTCAAATATTTATTTTCTTAAAATTTGGACTATTTGAAAACCAATAGCATATGAAAAGAAAGCTAAAAATCTTGTACTCACACTTCAACGAAGTAGAATTTGTTTAATATAAATTCTCTCGGGAGCAAAATTCTCAGGAAAAAACCAAATCATAATCCCATTTTAATGAACATTACACCGAGAAAAGCCTCACATAAAACACATCAAGGAAAGCAAAAAAAATGTGTCAAAAGAAAATATCTAGATCAAACACTCATTCATCTTTAACTTGTATATTGGATCAATTGATTTCAACATAATGTTATCAACAAAAAAAAACCAAGAACCCTAGTGAGAGGGATGAGAGATAGGGCAAAGAAAGTACAAGAAAGGGATGGAGAGAGAACCTACATTGACGACTGACAATGGCGAGAACCATGGTTTCAAAAATCGACCGTTACCGTTACGTAACGGTTTCAGCAGAGACCAAGTTCCATTACGGCCGCTATAGCAGTGCTATTGAATTTTACAACTGTAACGGTTATCGTAACGGTGATTTCGGTTGTATAACGGTGGTTTTGGCGCGTAACGGGCCGTTACGCTATGTGAAAACAGTGCTCGCGACTATGATTTTCCGTTGGGTCCCAATTTTTGTTTTTTGTGCATCGTTTCTCTATTTTTATGTCTAAACATCTTAAAAAGACTTCAAGCAACAGATCTACTTCATTTTTGGTGATTTTTTTGATTTTCAGAAGCTTCAGTTCTCACATCTCGCCGACAGTGTCGAGTCGCCAACTTGCTTCGATTCTTCTCTCATACTTGCATTTTCGTTGGATCCAGAAGTGTGTTGGTTGATTGATGATAATTTTTTTTTATTTTAAAATTTCAACGAAATCGGCGTCGTCGGGACTTAAGAGAGGTTCAGCGCTGGGCTGATGAAGAAGACGATGAAACTTAATGTTTTTTTATATTTTTTATTTTCTTTATTCGTCTATTTTGAAAGAAGAAAGATGAAAATTTTAATTTTTTTTTCTTTATTCAGCAATTTGGGCTGGGCGTTGGGTATGGAGTAATTTTTTTTAATTATTTTTTTAATTATATTTTTAAATTATCTTTATTTTTTTAAAAATTAATAATAATATACATATCTATTCATCTATTACTTATTTTTTTAAATTAATGTTGTATTTTTTTATTATTTAGAAATATTTACAAATATGTTTTTAGTTAATCTCTATCTATGAATTGTTGAGATCTAGACCATTGGTGATTCTAGTGCTCTTGGTAGTACTAAATTTTTTTTTTCATTATTTTTTTATCTTTATTCTTTAAAAATTAAAATTAAAATTTACAAGTTTACAGATCTAATGATTTATTACTTAAAAACCTTGAATATTTGTTTAAAACATATATATATATATATATATATAAGTATAAATTATATAATATTTTTGAAAAAAAATACTTGTTTAAGAATTAAGATTCATACAAACTAATTTTAAAATATTAAAATATGTAATATTTGAGAACTATGAGAAAAGTAGGTTTAAAATATAAATTTAAGATACTTTTAAAAAAATATTTGTGTAGAATCCTTACTAATTCTTTAAAATATTTAAATATCTAATATTTAAATTTAAATTTAAATTTGTTGTATTAATGTCCTTACTAATTCTTTAAAATATTTAAATATCTAATATTTAAATTTAAATTTGTTGAATATTATGAATTTATGAATTTATAACACATAATGACATAAATTCACGAATTACTTCAGAAAAATAATTAAAATTGTTCAATAAAATTAGACTTACTAGTATAAAATTTAAGAAAAATCTTAAATCATGTCTCAAAAGTAAACAAAATACATCAAAAAATATTTTAAATTCTAATAAATATAGTTTTAGAAAAAAAACATGCATATCAGCTCGTTTTCGTTGATATGTGCAAAATAAAAAAAAATTCGCGGCTTCGGTAACCGCTACCATTACGCTACGACCGTTACGCCCCGAAACCGCGTTTTCGGTACCGTTACCGTTACGGCGACCGCTACCGCTATTTGAAACCATGAACCAAGCACAATCAAAATCATTCACATTGGAACCCGAGTTTAACCGTTAAACCCAGTTCCTCTCGTCAACACCCAACACACACATAAGATTTAAAATCATTTAACCCTTTTCAATATTCTTATTATTCACATGTTCGATAGAAAAGGTTAGAAACTCCCAAATCCACATCTCATATTAATTATATTCGTCAATTCAAAGGATTTATTCGAAATCCCCGACTCAACACTATGTATTCTCATGCGTCATATAAATTTATGAAAATTTATATACAAGTAGGTTGAAATAACTCCAATTTGTCTGAAGACTTAATCAATTTCATCATTTGAACCCAACAACCCAAAAACTCCAATTTTCATGATTTCAACTCAAGTAAAAACCCTAACTTTCCAAAATTATATATTCAATGTATTTCAACGGTAGTATTAAGATAGATCTACCACAAATTATACAAAAGCTCAAGATGCAACGTTGTTTAACTTCAAACCCAAACCTGGGGTTTCAAAAACATAAGTTTTTTATGCCTTTAAGTAAATCCAACGAAAATACAACTCATATACATATAATGATCAAGATTAGTCTTAGATCCTACCTCTTTGATGATAAAACCTCAAGAACCAAGCCCTAGTAAGCTCCAACGACGAAGATCTCCAACCAAATGGTGAGAAGCGAGCTTTCAACGCGTAGCTCTAACCTCCAACGAATGTACAATCAAGAGAGAAACAAGGAATCCACTCTAGAGGCGCAAAGAGGGCTCCAAGACACTACCATAACCAAACCCTAGGTCTCCACCTTCGTTCTAGAGAGAGAGAGAGTGATGGAAAGAATGAGAATGAAATGTTTAAACCCGCAATATAAAGTCTGCTCGCCGAATGTTTGCTCGAGCGGACAGGGGACCGCTTGAGCGGTCTTCACATACTCGAACTCTCTGCCATTAGTCCGCTCGAGCGGGTCCCAGGCCGCTCGAGCGGTCTGCGCTGTGAGGAGCCCTGAACCAAAGTTGAATGAATGAATCAAAAGAGAAAAGCCTCAAAACTCACCCAAACAACCTATAACAATAATCCTTATGCACTACTAAGCATACGGTCATCATCATCCATCATTGCCATGATTAAATTTCAATTCCTTCGCACAATTTAATACTTTTTCATATACCATTGAAGGTCTCAAAACGAGCTTTAATTAATCCTCACAATAAAAAGGGACCAGGTCCCTACAGAGAGGACCTGTCTCACCAGATGGGCCAACAGAGGTCTTAGAAAGATGAGCGTGGGAGTGTATAGGTCCATTGCGTCCACCACCACGGCCACCTCCACGTTCCGGTGTTAGGGTTGTATACTACATTGGGATATGTGTTTACCTTGAAAGGAAAGCACATCGAACTTAAATATCACCTGATACGAGAGATCGTACAGAGATGTGATGTAGTCGTGACCAAGATTGCATCAGGATATAATCTTGCAGATTCTTTTACAAAGATCTTACCAGTTAAGACTTTTGACAGTCATGTAGAGGGGATGAGAGTCAGATATATGGTAGCATGGTTTTGAGAATAAGTGGGAGATTGTTAGGGTTGTATGCTAAAAATCATAATTTTAGTTTTAGGATTTAATTTTATTTACTAATACAATTAGTTTTTCATTTTATGAGAATCTTAATGAGTAATGTATGTATTTCATTATTTATTTAATGTTTTGCATAAGTGTCTTTTATTCTACATAGTAATCTGGTGTGTAGAGTTCGGCTTACACACAGAAGACCAGATTATCGGTTCTTGTAGAATATAAGTCTTTGGTTCATAGTTTAGATGAAATTGGACGCACCATCGGTACGGCTATAGCATAATGTTTTAGTAGATCTCTCTTGATTACGGGGAACGATAATTGTTTCAATAATTGTTCGGACTCATTGTGCTAGTACACTTTGTGTGTATTGAACAAGACCAAGTTGGGATACTTAATTTTGTACTGACTATGTAAATTAATTCACACCCCATGGTTATTATGAGTGTTTATGTTCTTAATTCCGAAATAATTATTATTTACGTATATTTAATATTCGTTGTTTTGATTTAATAGAGGGTGCGATTTTTTATGGGTCTATAATCCTAGTGAGTTGGATAACGATATTAATTATATAGTGGATATTAATTGACGGAATTCACGTCCTGAATAATTAGGATTGATGATATCTCCTTAAGGAATCTTATAAGTTTTGACTGAGCCAAACTCTGCAGGTGGATTTTATAATCCGGTAGTCAAATAAATTAAGCAAAAGGGCTTAAGAAATTTTCAAAGAGGCCGATTAAATTTAATTGTCAGTAATTTAATTTAGTCGGCATGTATCTGTAATCTTAACGTGGGGAGAATAATTAAGCATTTAATAACAGGAGCTCGAATATTGCGTTTTTGAGAATCAGGCTGGGAGTGCAATTATAATTCTTTAGTGGAATAAATTATAATTTATGTTTTTATGAAATTGCTTCTGAGTTGAGGCAGGATTATATAATTATATTGGAAGCCCATGTCTTATTTATTCCACAGGTTCCTGCTGTAACCTATTTTTATGCTGTTATAAAACCTAGCCGCCAGATATTCATAATTGGATCTAGGGTTTCCACGTCTTGTGAATCTAAAGAACAGGTGATTGGATAGATTTTGAAGAATACGATAGATCAAAACCCACACTTTATTCGTGTTTTGCATTCGAGAATACATCAGAAGGCTTGTACCGGAGATTTGACTAGAAGTCCAAAATTGCGGCGGATTGTTGACTAGAAATTGTTGTAGCAACCAAAATCATCCAACCTGATATCGAAAGGTATAATACTAAAACAAACTTTGGGAGTATTATCGGGTTGGTAGATTGATTGTTCGATATCAAAAATTTTAATCTAGAGTTAGTTTTGGCATTTATCCGTCCGAATAATTTTTAACTAAAATAATAAATATAATCGTAGGATCTTGACAGTTTGCCTCAACACCTGGAGGAGGACAACCATGTAACTTGAGTAGTGGTCAATAGTATGATGAGGCTTGCCACAATACTCACATTGTAACCCATTTCGAGGTACTGAACTAATCTTCTCTCCAGATCTAGAAGAAGTAGGGTGACCTGGTCGGGTGAAGGACGAGACAGTTAACACAGAACGTTCCTGACTAGAAAGAGGAACCATTGCTTGACGCTGATTCTCTTCCTGCTGAGCATAAGCATTCGCTTTCGTAAAAGTCGAAAACAGATCTCGACTCAGAGTCTGAACACGGATTTCATTATATTCAACATTTAGCCCGACAAAAAAATCATAAATCTGCTTCTTTTTCACCATCTTCTGAAAAGCAGTAGCATCAGTAGTACAAATATCTTGAAAATCCTGATAATAATCAATCTCATTCCACAAACTAGTCAACTCGGCGAAATATTGTGCTAAGGACTGGTCTTCTTGATCTAAGCCGCGGAGCTTCTTCCTTAATTCATAGACTTGAGCATAATTGCCAGCCTGAGAGTAAGTCTGAGCGGCAGTAGATCAAATCTTATGGGCCGTATCCAACAATATAAAGCTGCGATTGATGAAATGCTGTATATAAAGTAATAACCAGGACATGATAAGAACATTTTTCTCTATCCGTTGAGTGTGAGAAGGTTCCGCAACTGTTAGCTGTTTAGTTTCTCTAGTGATGTACCCAGAGACACCGCGAGAAGCAATGGCTAAGCTATAAGCACGAGACCATATCAAATAATTACTACCATCCAATTTCACCAGACTAATCTGAAGAGATGGGCTGTTAGTGGGAGTCTTGAACCGAGGCAGCTCAGTATCTTCAAGTCCACCAGAAGGCTTTCTTTTTTTGAATAGCCCACCAGAAGGCTTGCTAGTATCAGACATGGCTATGGAGAACCAAGAAGAAACAGTAGGAGGCCAAAGGAATCAATAAACGGAGACTAAATCACGGGGGAACCAATAATACTCAAATCATTCAAGTGAACTCATACCAGAACACGATAGGCTAAAAAAAGGATTAACGTCATAGTTGAGAACCCTAACCGCCACAAGAAATCTACAAAAAATCTCAATTAAACCTTAGCCGTGACTTGGGGAGGTGTATAAACAACCAAGGAGGACCAACTAGTACTGATCGAACTAGGAAGAAGCCGGAAAACAAACAACCAGTTGCGCAAACCCTAGTCGCGACTCTGAAGCTTCGCAAAAATCCTTGTCGTGCTCCGAAATCAACTTAAGATCAACAATAGAGGTGGTTCAGACCTTGAAGACTTCTAATTGGCACCCATGGATGGAAGAGTACCCATCGATCGAAGCTGAAAGGGCTCCAAAACACAATTTGCTAAGAACAAGCTTTCGATGCCGAAAATAAAAAAATTTGAAAAAAAGAGAACAAGAAGGAAAAAATCATGGATGCATGGATCGGGACTAGTCGATCATCTGGATTTTTTTTCTAACAATCACGAATTCAGAAAAGAAAAGAAAAAATAAGGAAAAAGAAAAGAAAGAAAGAAAAAAATGATACTAATAATTTTTCTTTTCAAAAGATCTTACTCTGATACCATGTTAGGAATACTGTAGAGATGAAAAGAGAGGAGAATGTGTGGGAGATAGAACTGTTGTGGTGGTGAATGGGAGAGCAACCAAAATTTAGGCTAGCTCCCTTATCACTATTATTTATATAATGAGATCAACGTACAAATTACAATAATGCCCATAACTTAACAATTACTTTAGAAACTTTTTTTCCTGTAGCTTGCCTTAACTATGTTCGGATTCTCTTGTCTATTACCGTTAATCGTTCTTGGCCTTTATATCAGCTTGATCTTAAGAATGCCTTTCTTTATGGTGATCTTTAGGAGGAAGTGGATGTCGAGCAGCCACGTGGTTATGTGGTTCCTAGTAGTGAGCATTTTATGTGTTGCTTCCGTAAGGCCCTATATGGATTTAAGCAGTCTCCATGTGCATGGTTTGATCGATTTAGTTTGTTATGCTTGCATATGGGTTTCGGCGCTCTATTTTTGACCACTGTTCATTACTCATCTACTGGCACTATTATATTGATTGTGTTTGTTGATGATATCATTATTTGAGGTGATGACTCGACTGGTATTGTTGATCTTAAACGACACTTAGGGCAACACTTTCATACTGATGATGTAGTTACTTTTTATTATTTTCTTGATATTGAAGTTGTTCGCTCCTCTTAGGGTATCTCTCTTTTTCAACGAAAATATGCGCTTGATTTTTTTTTGAGACCGGTCTTTTTAGGACTTGACCTCGTGACACTCCAATGGAGGCTACTGTTAAGCTTGATGCTGAACAAGGTGACCTTTTTATGGATGTTGGTCATTATCGACGGCTTGTTGGGATGTTAATATATCTTACTGTTACTTGTTTGATATCACTTATGCTGTTGGGGTTGTCAGTTAGTTTATGCATGATCCTTGTCAACCCTATTTTGTTGCTATTTGTCGTATCCTCCGTCACTTGAAAAGAGCTCTGGGTCTTGGCTTGCTATATAGTTCATTTGATACCTTGTCTGTTGTTGGCTTTAGTGATGTTGATTAGGTAGGAAGTCGTCTTGATCGACGGTCTACCTCTGGTTATTGTACCTTTGTTAGTGCTAATGTTATCACTTGGCGTAGTAAGAAACAGATTGCTCATTCAAGCGCCAAAGCCGAGTACTGTGCTCTGGTTCATAGTGCCTCTGAATGTTGTGGGTTTGATCATTTCTTCAGGATTTTGATATCTAGTCCTTTACACCTATGGAGATGTTTTGTGTCAATCAAGCAACCACTTTTATTGTTAATAATCCAGTTTTTCATTAGCACACTAAGTATATTGAGGTTTAATGTTACTTTATTTGTGATTTATTACTGACTAAGCAAATCGTCACTACTTTTGTCTGCTCCGAGCATCAATTGGGTGATATTCTTACCAAACCTTAAGCTTGTTCTAGTTTTCAGTGACTTCTTTCTAAGTTGGACATGTTCGATCTCTATGCTTTAGTTTGAGGGAGAGTGTTAGATAATTATTTATGTTTGTTAGGTTGGTTTTGTAATTATCTTGATGTTTCTTATATAAATACTGGTGCGGTGTAGAGGTTGTTTAAGCCTCATTATTTTTCTCATAATAATTCTTTTTTCTCTTTTTCTCTCTTCTTCTCCTTTTAACCCTAAATCACTATTTTACGATTTAACTTCTATTTAAGGTCATTTTCTTAGTTTTTAACCAAGTGATTACCCCGTACGTTCTTCCATTTTGGGCAAATAATATTTTAAGATTCATGGAACTTGGTGCTTGATTTCCTTGAAGAGTATTGATGGTTCTATTCAATCTACAAGCTCGATTGAATCTCTTCTAGGAAGAAGCTCAAATTCATCAACCTTGGAAGGAAGCCCTTTGATGGAGCTTGAAGCCAATTGAAGTCTAATAGGTGGATTCCATTATCGGTAGGAGAATATGTGAATTCGGATCAATGGAATTCAAGTGCGGGTGCGAGTCGGGTATAACTCTCAAGACCATGAGTGTGTATTTATGTGACTGTTGTAACAACTCTTGTAATCACTTTGATGTTCATAGTACTTGATTCTCTACTGTTGATTTTCACCCAATCTGTTGTTTTTCTACGTACATCGTTGTCAATTGGTTTATGTGTTGATTGATGAACGATTGCCTTGTATGTAATATGAATAGCATTGATTTGAGTTTAATTAGGTTAGTTTCTAATTGTTTTGTTAACTAATCGGTTGATCAAGTTATTTAGGAATGTTGATTGCTTTTGTTTTTAATTTGGTCCCAAGTATGCCCGTTCATTTTTATAGGTAAGTAAAACTTTATAAAGAGACATTAAGGGATTGTCAACAAGAAAAGAGACCCACAAAGAGAGGAAGAAAGCTCCCACAAAAGGAAGAGGAAAGCAAAAAAAACCCTCCACAAAAATGATCAAAACAAAGATAAAGACTCCAAAAAATTTCATATCCTCCACAGATGGTACCTTTTGTTCAGATAACCAACTCTACAAAATAACAAGGAGAACACTCTCAATCTATACACCGAAAGTTTGCCCCCTCAAAAGATCTTTTATTCTGCTCTAACCAAATCAACCGCATCACACACATCGGAGCTAGAATTCGAGCCATTCTCCTTATCCTCGGCATGCTACCCCTCTTCTATCCCGACAAAACGTCAGAGATCCTTCCCATATACCTAGTCAATAGTCAATACCAGAAAGTACAAAATAAAACCCCACAATTCCCTAGTGAGGTCATGGTGAATTAGGGGGTGAGAGACTGATTTACCCCCCTATTTACACATGCAATACCAATTAGTCAAAACACGATCATTCTTTCTTAAGTTATCAATAGTAAAAATCTTCCCATGTGCCGTAGATTAGCTGAAGAAAGCCAACTTCAAAGAAGCTCTGACCTTCCAAATACTCATTCACTGAAAAGCTACCCTCCTATCACTCATTAAGAACTTGTAGAAAGACTTCTCAGAAAAACTCTGCTATCCTCTCCATCTAACAGAGTCCACACCTCGACCAGCACCTCTATGGTCATACAACACTTTTAGCAGAGTCAGTGGTTGATTCAACTCCCAGTCCTAAACCTCCCTCCTCTGTCTAATATAGCAGAAATAATTTTCTGAATCCCTCTGAGCATACTCTACAATAGAAGTTGTTTTATCCATAACCAGAGCAAAAATATCAGGGAACATTGTGTAGAGGGTCTCATCCCCACACCAAACAAAAAGCCAAAACCGAACCCGTTTCACACAGCTTACCTTAAAGAAAATATGTTTTGAGAATTCGTCCAAGACTTTGCTAATACCCTTCTACATGCATCTACCGTGTGAGTCCGCCACATGGGGGTGGCCCAATTGCCTACTAAAGACCCATACTTGGACTGAATCTACCCCCTCCAAAACCTTTCCTTTTTTGTGGCGACACATCCACTTCCCCAAATGGGCTTTATTAAAGGCCTCTAACCTCCTAACACCAATGCCCCTACCTCCACACTGGAGCATAATGTATTCTAGTTGATCAAATGGTACCTGAAACTGTCACCCAAACCACCCCACAAGAAGCCTCTCACAACTTTTCTGACGTTTTAGCCACATACCCCGGGATACTATAAATCACAAAAAGTAAGTCGAATGATGGAAAGTGTACTCCTAAGAAGAGTAAGATGCCGCCCCTAATGAAAGGCCCATATAAGTGATGGGAAGAGCTGCAAGCTTGCTTCCCAAAATACAAACCAGATTGCATTTGGGACATCACCGATTGGGATAATATCAAATTTAACTAGATTCACCCAAAGGCCCGACACAACCTCAAAGCATTGAAGAATGCAGCGGAGATACCCCATCTGAACCAACTCAGCTCCCACAAAAATCAGCATGTCATCAACAATATAAAAGGTGAGAAATGGTCAGCGACTGACCATGCACTGTGCTAATGTCAAACCCCTGCAGAAGGACCACCGTGAACCACACTCTGAATCAGCCAGTTAATAGACTTAGTCACAACAATGAACAACAATGGAGAAAGACGATCCCCCTCCATCAATCCCCCCGAAGTATGGAAGAAATCAGTTTGGAGCCCATTCACTAGCACCAAGAGAGACGTGGACGAGATGTAGAAATGAATCCATGACCTCCACCTCTCACCAAAGCCCAACCTATGTAAAAGATAAAGGAGGAATTCCCAATTCACATGGTCGTATGCTTTCTCAATAACCTGCCTGCACATGACGCCGGGAGCCCACTTCTAAGATGAGAGTCAATGCACTCGTTTGCCACCAACATGGCATCCAGAATCTGCTTGCCTTCCCCCTTTGAATATGGTGTTTTTTTTAAATTTTTTTCCTAGTCATGATTCTTCCATTTAGTTAGCATAGGAATTTGCTTATCTCAGTGCATTCCACTATTATGAAGCTATTGTTAGTTCTGAAAATGGATTTTTACATTTTACCACTTTTAGTATTTATTGTCTGCATTCTACATTGCTTAGCAGAACGTGGAAAGACATCTCATTAATGCTCCATTTGCCAAAATCAAGCTTCTGTCTAATGCATTTCCTCATTGTTTTGAAGGCATGCGTTCTTTATGTTCTTCGGGTTGCTGTAACTGATCAAATGACGGAGCCAACTCAGAGGAGCTTTCTTGCTTTTCTGGGGAAGCAGGTGTACTGAAGTGATTCATTTCAGATTTAGTTGTTTAAAATGACTTTGATGCTAGTCCTTACTCTCATCTCTCTCTTTTTTGAGATTTTTTTCTGTTAAATGGCATGGAAAACTTTTTCTGTTGCAGCTCCAGTCTCATGATGCCAGTTCTTCAATGAAAGTCACTGCGTTACGGACCCTGTCATATGCTCTTAAAACACTGGGAGAGGTGAGTCTTGTTTCATGATGATCTGAGATGCTTCTAAATATTACCTTTTTTTTGCTGATAAAGTATGCTAAATATTACTTACAGCCTACTAATGTGTGATCAGAGAATTTGCTAATGTTGTCTTGGCAATTATACAGCACTGTGTATAATTGCAGGCAACACATCTGATGCTTGAGTGAGGCTATCTTGTCATTTATCTTTAGATCTTATTTTTCTATTTATCTACTTTCTAATTTCCTCAGAAAGTGGTAATCTTTAGGATGTGTTGGAAGTTGGGAAAATAAATATCTGAGTAGACAGTAACTTTTGGAGGCTCGAGAAATGCTTTGGACTTTGTGTGATATTTTGTTTATACAAAAGAACCATGTGAAGAACCTAAGCAAGGAGTTCTGTTATATGCTTTCGTAAAATATTTAAGCAACTTAATCAAAGAAAGATGCTTCATACATTATTTCGGAAAAGTAACGTAGATAGTATACAGTAGAAGCCGCAGTAAAGCAGAGAGTACAATCTGGTACATGCGGACCATCCTCTAGAATGCTTTTAATTATTATCTCCAAGACTAAACGGTACGCTAAAAATTCTATAATTCCTTCTGTTCTTGTCCTCCCAAATTTTTGTACAATACAGATGTAGTAAGTGTTCAATTGGATTGTTGCTCGTTGCTCGATTTTTACTGGGTCCTTTTTCTTCTTATATCTTATGGTCATTTAATAATCTCTATATCAACCGCGATGGTAACTGTGGATGTTAAGCACACAAGCAAATTTTAGGATAACATTTGGAGTAAGAAGTTCATGACTTATTGTTGTCCTATTTTTGAGATGGAGGAAAAGAAACAGACTGTGAGATGTAGCCTAAAAACTGTGAATGCACTCCTTTGTTTGGCTTTTCCATCGTTGATTTCTAATATGGGCTTGGGCGATTATGCCTGATTAGATTGTTATGTTCTTTTTTACATAGGTTTTGTTTTCAAGGATAAACTCTATGTTTTGACTTCACAATTTTTATTATCATGGTGCTCTTTGAATAGCAGTTTGAACTGTTCATCTGCAGGTTCCACTTGAATTCAAAGAAGTTCTTGACAACACCATTGTTGCAGCATTGTCTCATTCTTCACCGCTTGTAAGATTTGGACCGTGCTGGTCTTAGTTTGTGCATCTTAGTAGTAGTAGTTAAGATGTTTTTAAGTGTACATTGGATATATATTGAAGTTATATTCATACAATTTCCCCTTCACAGTTTTGTCATGGCCATGGTTTCCTCTTTTGTTCCTTTTAAGGTCTGATTTTCTATTCCGAATCAAGTTTGATCTTTGTCAAAGCTAATAGATGATTTCAAAATCAAGTTAGGTTTTTGAGAAATCATTAGAATATTATAAATTTAATGTGGAAAATGTTGAAATTGTGCGAAGTCATATGACATTGGCTAATCAATGTTGTGATTGTAATATCTAATGAATAATATACATATTTAATGAATAATATCTATTTTGATTTGAGATATCTTGCAAATAGAAAATTACTTCAACTCCCTAATTTTTTGAATAATTTCAGTGACCTCCCTCGATGTTCAAGAAATAACACTTACATTCACATATCAAGTTTGCCAGAATTACTACATTTCTTCCTTTCGGCATTTAAAGTGACCACATCCCTAAAGTATGGCAATATAAAGTGACGACATCCCTAAAATAACTCAAAGTTCAATTCCATTAACTATTTTCATATAAAACACTATATCGTATGTTTATGCAAGGCTTACTTTTGTTTGGTTTGGTTTGCTTTACTCTATCGCATGGCATCTTTCTTTGGTTCTTTACCATTGTTTGTTCTAACCTTTTCCCCTATTTGTTTTTTATGTCCATCTTCTTTTGTAGTCGTGGAGCATCTCGTTTATACTCTTTAAATATATATTTATTACCTCTGCATATTTAAAAAAATAATTTCATAAAAGCTTTTAATTAGATAGCTCTCTTTTGGCTTGTGTGAAGTAATTTGAATGGTTATAGTTAAATAATGGAGTTGGACTAATTAAAAAAAAAAAAAAAACTAATGGAGTTGGTATTGGGATAAATTCAAGAAAACTATGGGACGGTCAGGTTTGCATGTGTAATAGTTTCATCGTTCCTTGCATCTCTTAAATTTTTTTTGGGTGGTATGTCATATTTTCCCTTAAAATGGTCTTGTTTAGTGTTGTTCATAACTTATGATTCAAACATCTACCTTACGATTCAATATATTAAAGAGGTAAATCGATATGTATTGCATATGCGTATCACATGTTAAATGTCCTATACAAATTTTATGGTGGTATGTGATATATTCCCTCAAAATGGTGTTGTAATTTCTTAGAGAGATTCTTGATAAAGTATGTGAATAATTGTTGGCATAGAATTGAATCAAGACTGTGATTGGGTTTAATGCATAGAAGGTGAGGATAGGTTCTCTAGGATGGTGGTAAATTATGAAAGAGTTTGTGAGACCTTAAAGGTGCAAGTTCGGTGAGAGTTAAAGTAGTTTATGTTAGAGTTTTTATTTTTTGTATTAAGGTTCTTATTGTAATTATGTCATGGAGTGTTTTTAATATCAATAGATGTGAGGTGGAAAGGAGGTGACTAACTTCCAGAAACCTTTTTACTTCTCTTTTTCTTTCTTTACTCTTTCTTTGAAACCTTATGTTTGAGTTCTTTGCTCTTTAATTTGGTATCAGAGCTTTCGATCTTATCTTAATAATATATCGAAATGTTTAGAAGAAGTTGGAGGCTACCTGAGCTGCCGGCGTTAGCATCACTGTTGGTGCTGTCATGCTGACATTGGCGTCAGAATGGTCGCCATTCTTCGCGGCTTGCACCTCTTAACTTGTTTCGATCTCCTCTTTATTATGGTAAAATTTTCAAAATTTTTTAAAGCCATCAAAAGCCATTTTCATATTTTTGGATCCTTTTCGGTTTAGGAACCCTATTTCGTTCGATTTGCCCATGTAGAGCTTTAGTCGATGGTTTTTGATGCTTTGCACTCATGGTGCCAAATGTTCTCTTATGGGTTAGATCTGGTGCTGATTTGGTCTTTTAAGTCGATTTTCACTTGGGTTTCTCAAAACTCTCGGTCAGTTGTGCTTCACTTTTGCTGGCTTTTCATTTTTTAGAGCCCTAAGTTTTTTTTTCTAGGTACTAAAACGACCAACTTCGCATGGGTGGTTTGATTTGGATTGATCTCATCTTTATTTGATGATTTTGGCCTACATTTGGTTTGATTTTGCTCCATCGCCTCTACTTCCTGTTCAATTTTCTTCTCTATGGCACTGTTGTTTGTTTTAAAATATTCTAAGGCTCTATTTGGGTCACCTCTGGCTCTGGTTTATCTGTTTGGTTATATTTGGCTTATTTTGTTTTGTTAGTTGCATTGCTATGGCTGATGATAAATCAATGATTCGAAAAGATGACGAGTTGCCCAGACATGTTACTTCTAAGCGTCTCAATGGTCTCAATTGGTGGGCTTGGGCTCATGCTTTGCTCATGCAGATGGAGATGCTAAATTTGCAGATTTGGAAAGCATAAATTCACTGATTATAGGTTGGTTGTGGCATGGTTAGGAGTTTCATATTACCACTGTTGTTGATTTTTTTGACACTTCAAAAAAGATTTGGGACTCTCTTGCCAGCTCCTTCTCAAATCAAAGTAGCGATCCACAGGTTTATGAACTTCATGAGCAAATTTTCACCACTAAATAATCCAGGAAGTTGCTGGCCGTGTATTATAGTTGTTTGCAGAGCCTCCAGGATTGAACTCTGTAGCACTAACCCTTTACTACTGATTTAGTGCAATAGAAGCGTTATTGGGAGGATTTTATAGTTGCATAGTTGCTTTTTGGTTTAGACTCTAATCTGCGTGGCTTCAAAGGCCAAATTCTTGCTAGTGATACCTTACCTACTGTTGCCAATGCCTACTCTAGATTGCTACGATCTTCATTGGGTCAATCATCTATAGTTCTTCACTCTTCTCCTCCTATTTCTGAGTCTTCAACATTAGTTTCAAGTGGTGGTAATCGTGCCATTGATCATGGTGGCCGTGGAAGCCGTGGCTCTCGTGGTGGATCACATGGTGGTAATCGTTCTAGTGGTCGTGGTGAGAGAACGCGTGACCATTGTGGTGGTACTAATCATATAGAACCATCCTGTTGGCGTTAAGTACGGTAAACCTAGCTATGCTAATTAAGTTACCGATGGGACTCTACAGCTCCAATCTTCGACATCTTCTAGTCAAGTGGCTCCTCCTCCTTTTAGTTCTCATGATGCACTCGCTACTCAGCTTAATGAGCTTGTTCAGATATTATGCACAACTTATCCCGCCTCTTCTACTGTTACTTTAGCAAATTCAAGTAATATTGCATGCGTTGCTATTTTTCCTTCGTCGTGGTCATTGATTCTGGAGCCAGCTCACACATGTTTGGTAATCCATTCTTGTTTTCTAATTTGATTTGTACTCAGCATCATATTGTCTTGGTTGATGGTACATCAGGGTGGCCTTCATTCTAGTCCGACCATTTCTTTATCATCTAGTCTTTATGTTCTTAATTTTTCTTTCAATTTACTATATGTTAGCTAATTAACTAAAGCCTTAAATTGTTCTATATTCTTTCCTTCTACTTATTGTTTTTTGCAGGACCATCAGACCAATAAGATGATTGGTTCGGGGATGAGAAAGATGACCTATATTTCATAGATATCGATCACCCACGTATTACCACTGCCTCTGCGTTAAGTGTCCATTTCTCCTTATCAGTTGCATATTTGCCTCAGTCATCCTTCTCCAGCCAAGCTGAAGTTTGCTATTCCTTTTTGAGTCCTATGTCTACTTTACAGTGTGAATCTTGTTAGTTTGGCAAGTCACCGTAGGTTTTTTTTTTCTCATAGTCGTACTGGTCGTAGTTAAATTCTTTTGATGTAGCATACACGGACATTTGGAGTCCTTCTCCGACTCCTAATACTAGTGGATATTCTTATTTTGTTGTTCTGTTAGTGACTTTTCTCGTATGATTTTGTCATTTTGACTAAAACACCATTCTGAGTCGCCTTTTGTTCTCTCGATATTTTATAATGAAATTCTTACACAGTTTGGAAGGCGTATCAAAGTCTTTTGCTTTGATAATGCCTTAGAATACACACAGTCTATTGTTGCTCTTGGTATTTTTCATCAAACTAGTTGTGCTCATACTTCTCAGCAAAATGTTTTAGCCGATTGTAAGTATTGTCACCTCTTAGATGTTTCTCGTACCTTACTCTTTCAGATGCATGTTCCGAAACATTTTTGGGTTGATGCTGTTCTTACTGACTGCCATCTCATTAATCGTATGCCTTCTGCCGCTCTTAACTAAAGTCTCATTTTTCTTTATTGTATCCTTATTCTTACCCTTTCTCCCTCACTCCTCGGGTGTTTGGCTTTGCTGTTTTTGTTCATGTTCATGATCCCTGTTTTGATATGCTTTCGCCATGTGCCCGTAAATGTGTTTTTCTTGGCTATTCTCATACTCAAAAGGGGTATAGGTGTTATTATTATGAATCTCATAACTACTTTGTCATTGCTGAGTTTGAGTTACTCGCTCTTTAACCGTTTCAAATGAGAGAGAAAGGGTGGTAATGAGGAGAATTCAATAGTGGGAATAACCCGACGTTTGCTGCGGTTCCTTTTGGATACTATTGTGTGGGAGCGTTAGGCCTCTTTTTATAGTAGGGTGGCAGTTGCAAATACATGGCTGGCTGGTGGCCTTTCACAATTCCAAGAAATTGAGCATGCTGTTTGCTATTCGCATGTCATATGGTGAATCTTCTCTTTATAAGAGCATCTTTATCAAATTCTTCAAAATTGTAGCCAAATTTAAAAAAAAAAAACTTATTTTCTATTTTAGCTTGCCAACTTTTTGAATACACTTCCCTGCAAACTCTCTATTCTTTCTCCCTTTTTTTTATAAAAAAAACTCATATTTATCCTTTTTAATTTAAAATTATTTTTTATTAACCAACATCACAATACTCAACTATCAAAAATAATAATTTTATATGTTTGGCTAGCCAAAAGCACTAGCTACATTTGATGAGTCAAAAATTCAATAGCCAAAATTTCTAGCTTGCTGGCTAGTTTTGATATAGTGCATTTTTTGGTAATTGGCTATCTATTTTAGCTAAAAAATGATGATGGCTAGTTTTGATATAGTGCACTTTTTGGTAATTGGCTATCTATTTTAGCTAAAAAATGATGATGGCTAGTTTGATAATGATGCTCTAAGTGGCTTAGGCATATAACTCACAAACAGAAAGTGCTGACCCTTTGCTGTAGTCAGAAAGTCACATAACCCTGGAGTTCTGTAGTGAACATGAGGACTGAATGGGTTACATGAATAGTATGGTACAAGCATTGTGATGAAGCACTGGGAAACCTATGCCCTGCTTCTTGCTGACGTTATGAGGTATATATAATGGGAAACTAATACAGCAGATCTGTTCATGTTGAGCTACTGAACATTCCTTTAATTGGGATTTCTCTGGGCCCATATACTAGCTGACAGTGGTAGCTTTTATTAATGTGTTAGTGACACATGGTAGGACACAGGCATTTAGCAATGCATTCCTTTAGAGGCTTTTCAACGGGGTTGCAAAAGAGGTAAGGTGAGTGCATTTTAATGTTTGGCTGGCTAACAGTTGCATATTTTTCGTATTTTCCGTATTTTCTTAAACTTGATTTTAGCTTGGCGGGGCTTGTTGAAGCTTGGCTACCATTTTTGATGTAGGGTTTCGCTTAGTTTGGTTTGGTTTGGCTTGTTTGGTACATTTGATTGTCACCTAGATTACACGCAGATGCGGTGTAATCCTCATGGTTGATTACGAAGTTTAAACCCTAACAGAACATGGTTAGAAATTTCATGAATGAAAAATATTTTCTTGGATAAAATTTAGTTTTAGGCGTGAATCTTATGTTGAGCACACATGGAAAAATGAGCCAGGATGAAATGAGAGAAGGAAGAGGTTTGGGTTTGATGCCATTGAAATTGTAGCGGCACTTAACATCAGCTATGCGAGTGGTCTTTGGGTCTCACTGGGTATGCAGAGAAGATACCAGAGGCTGTCCGTATTCTTCTCCAGTATGTTGTAAAAGGTGAACTTGTGTCTTTGTTCGTTCGTTTGCCATTGGTGCAAGAGAAAATCCTAGTTTTGGGTTTGTGATTAAGGAGAGGACTAAGTCCTAGAAGGAAACCCTACTTCTTTTCTTCTTCTTCCCGCATTCATTGTTATTGGGCTCTGTTGGTTTTTTAATCGCAACATCTGTTTGTCTTCGAGGATCCCCCGGATGGCAATAAGATGTATTTCCATTTCTTTGTTGTGTTGGCTTAGAATGGGTAAAAGATCATCCAAGAAGAAATAACAAAATTACCAAAGAAGATATCACTGAGAGAGTTCCATGATCTGCTCACTGGAGTCACTACTGAGGAAGGCCCAGAAATGGGGTTCTGCTGGTGATATCGTTTCCAAGGGCCTTTAAGATGTTGCTTGCAGAAGACTTAGATGGGTTACACCGCAGGATTTTCCCCAGATGAGGAAGGCATCATTGAACAAATTTAACATAGAAAATCTCCAAGCAACTGAGGATGTTGAGAATCTTGAGTCAGTCTATGGAGTTGAATGATTTAGGCATTGAGGATGATTTTTCCTATTAGCGATGAGGACTTGAGACATCTTGCACCGTATAAAGCGTGGAGGCTGCAAATGAAACCATGAGAGGGTGTGCCAAGCCTGCGGATGAATGTAATTGATTTGAATGGAAGTGCATGGGGTAAGATTGAGAGTTTTACTTGATGTTGAAGCTTGGTTGAGCTAGGACATGACGCCCCGTTGACCATGAATAGATTGAGAAGAAAGAGCAGAGTTCATATGGAGGATCTGGAGTTGAAATTTGGGGAAAGATTTCCTCAAATTACTACACTTAGAGTCAATGATCAAAATTTCATTTTGGTCGATCGTTTCGGTCAGCTTGAAACAAAGATGCTTCGAAGAAAAAAAAAGAAAATATTTGCAAACATTAACTCAAGTATATTCTTGTGTGTTTCTAATGCTAGCACAAAAAATGGTACATGTTTAGAGGCAATATATTCATATTAGAGTATTAGATTATAGAAAATTGCAC
The DNA here is from genome assembly GCA_034768845.1 of Heliamphora exappendiculata. Lineage (NCBI taxonomy): Eukaryota > Viridiplantae > Streptophyta > Magnoliopsida > Ericales > Sarraceniaceae > Heliamphora > Heliamphora exappendiculata. Next base: position 1,030 of record JAOTRH010030414.1, on the reverse strand, counting down.
TAGAATTAGAATAATGTTAATAGCAAATACTTAGAAAGATAAAATAATGTCAAATATTTCATTACTACGTAAAACCATGTAGGTATTAAAAGGAAACAAATAATAAAAAATGAAAAATTCTAATAGTTGTAGCCCTATAGGGATTAAAAAAATAGAAAATATTGTGACAAACTTCATAAAAAGATTACTTTGCGATTATAAAGAAAGAGAATAAGTGATCGAATCATGCTTATTTTATCTACCTATCGCTTTTTCTCCTCTTCTCTTTTCTACTTTTGCAGATTCTCGAATAAATTTTAGAACTCTTTTGTTGCTACTAAATATCTTTTTCTCTCTCAACATAAAGAAGCAAATACAATTGAATTGAATATTGTTGGATATTCTCAATAAATGTCCAAACTACCAAACAAATCATTGTTTGTTATATCTCGTTGTGTTTGGGTGTGTTTGGTTCATGTTTTGGTAGAAACATTGGAATTTCAATATTCAACTAATATTTCGTTTTGAATTCCTAGAAAACGGAAATGTTTTGTCCTTTTTGATGGAATTAAAACAGAAGTTGTTCCCACCTGATGAGTATATGAAGACTAGAGTCCACGTGGAGGATGTGGAGGGCCTTTTGAGATTAGTGTTGAAATTTTATGGGCGCATCAACGATGCTCTAATTGCAAGACCTTTAATTATACTAACAAAGTTTTGTCCCCAAAGATTGAAAGCATCAAAGCTATTATAAGCCTTCAAAATGAGAAGGGAAAAGGGGAAAAAGAGGTTTTGGGCCTCTTGGCTATGAGCTGTGAAAACATTTGAAAGGAATGGATAGAGGTAATGAAACCAAACTAAGGCTTAAATTCCAATCATACGGGGGTCGACTACTTGAATCTTATGTCCATCATACTTTGTTAAAGGCTATGCGTTCAATTGAATTTCTTAAATTTTCATACGCTGTCTTTTCCTACAACATCTCATGCCAATTTAGCTTCGCCTTGCTCTAGCATTTTCACTAACAGCTTAGACTATCGGTTTGGGTGAT
>JAOTRH010030403.1:0-21134 GCA_034768845.1 Heliamphora exappendiculata | reverse complement strand
GGTACCCAACACGCCACCAATGTATTCACCCCCATTATCACTGCGGAGAATTTGAATAGTCTTTCCAAATTGAGTTTGGACTTGACAAAAATTAGTGAAGACAGTCGGTAATTCAGAACGCTTTTTCGTAAGATAAAGATAAGTAATTCGAAAATAGTCATCTACAAACGTGACAAAATACTAAAATCCAAATAAAGATATGACAGGACACGGACCCCATACATCTGAATGAACTAAAGAAAAATGAATCATGGTCTGATTATTATTCCTTGACACATAGGGAACACGCAGGTGCTTAGCAAAACGACATGACTCGCATTCTAACTGTATAACTTGACTGAAACTGGGACATAATTTTTTTAGACTCGGCAAGGAACGATGGCCCAACCGACAATGTATATCCAAAAGCTGAGATGACTGTCCAGAACATGCAACATATGAAGTCTCATCCATCATATGCAGGCCACCCATCACTCGTCCTCTACTGATAGTAATCTTCGAAGTTAGATCCTGAAAAACACAATGATTAGGAAAGAATGTTACTGAGCACTGCAAATCTTTTGTAATACGATTCACTGATATAGCAGATTAAAAGGATTAGCAGGAGTATGTAAAACGTCAAAGAAGATAAGAGATGGAGATAAAGCAGCTACTCTCTGTCATTTCACCTCTAAGGTTCCTCCATTGGCAACAAGAACTCTACTATGTTCAGGGGTCAATTGATAAGACGAAAAAGTACATGTGGAGTGGGTCATATGTGCAGATGCACCCGAGTTTATAACCCATGATCTGGGAGTAGCCATACATGCAGCTGGGTTACCTGCAACTATAGCTGACGGAGTGTCGGCTGTGTTCCCAATTCTTATCTGGATAAACTGATCATACTTCTCCTGAGTCATATCGATAGTCGTCTCAAAAGAAGAGGCAGGAACATCATAATTGGCCACTGAATTGTCCACAGAAGAAGTAGGACGCCCACGTAGCTTCCAACACGAGCTTTGTAAGTGTCGCTGCTCTCTACAATAATAGCAGGACTTTGTGTCACGTCCATCTCGGCTTTTGCCTCGTCCTCCATCACAGCCTTTACCTCGTCCTCCAATTACGACCTCTACTATCGCGAACACCTCTTTGACCTCCACCCCGAAATGCACCTAGGGCTGCGTGATCACCCTGGTCAGTAGTAGTAATACGAGGCCCGTCAGTACTAATTGCTCTGTTCATTCGCCTGAATACCTCAGATAAAGTGGGAATATCTGATCCAACTAAAATCTGTGAATGTGCTGAGTCAAGTTGCTGGTTCTCCCCAGCTAAGAAACACAACCAAGAATTGCATCCTTTGCTCCCTGAAAACCTCGTACCGATTGGTGAAGGGAACCAAACGATCATACTCATCTGCTAATACCTTGGACTCCGTGAAATAGTTTGAGAAAGACTGTTCTCCCTGCTGTATCCTGAAGATACTCCGCATCACATCATATAGCTGGGACAGATCATTAGTCGGAGCAAATGTCTCCTTGAGTATGGCCCATACCTCTCGAATAGTCGTGGTATTAGCCACCAGAATCTCAACGGAGGACTCCATTGAATTCAATATTTTACTCAGTAATCGGGAGTCATCTCGCTTCCACTGCTTATACTTATCAAATCCCTTCTCCGGAGGATCTTCAAACAAATGGTCTTCTTTTTTCATACCTTCAACTGTAAGTAATACATTTTTCTTCAATAATACATATGTTTGCGGTCCAGTCAACTTCAAATCTACCAATTATGTGGATGACGAAAACACATCCGTGATTCCACCTTGTCTATCAGGTCTCACCGGAGAATCCTCAACTCTTGTGGAACTTTCCTTCGACATCACAATAACCCAACGGCAAACTTCAAGGAATCACGAAGAAACAAACCAACAAGCAATTGAACGCACCCACACCTTCAATCATTCATATATGGACTGCGAATCACACTGTCAACTCATCTCCATAAAATAAGAAATACTGTAGTAGCCCTTAGACCCTCAAACTAGCAGTCGGTGAAAGACCTTTAAACTGCGAGTCACACAGTCACCGGAATAGTTTTCGGTCGCTGAAAAAGTCGCCGGAAAACGAAAGTCGCCGAAAAAGCGACAAAAGGTGCTACCGGTGCTGAGCAAGGACAATCGATGCTGGAAAGTGAGAGAACCGAGGTCGTCGGTGCTGGAAATAGGGAGAACAGGGGTCCTTGGCGCCGGAAAGAGAGAGAGAGCAGAGGTCGCTAGCGCTGAATGAAGGGAGAAACAGGGTCGCCAGTGCTGGAGAGAGGCGGTCGAGGGTTGTAGAAGGGTCGTCGGTGGTCGATGGTGGTTTGCGAGTACGTTGGCTAGGGTTTCGGCACTGGTTTAGGGTTTGGTGGTCGGCGAGTACTGGGTTAGAGTTTGAAGGTTGGCGAGTACTGGTTTAGGGTTTGATGAGTACTGTGGTTGTGGTTGTCGGCACTGGTGGCTGGTGCACTGGTTTAGGGTTTCGTGGCTGTGGATGGTGGCTGGTGGCTGGTGGTTGTGGCTGGAGGAGGGAGGCTAGGGTTAGGGTTTCGCGAAGGCTAGTGTTTTATCTTAGCTCTGATTTCATGTTAAGAATAATGGGAAGCCGTATCTTAATGGGTAAGCAAACTTTCTTATTTATAATTAAATTAGGGAACCACTATTACAACTATATACCTACACACACCAGATAATAATTATATAATAATAATAATAAGTTATTAACATCTATAATGCTAGATTCCCACCAACAAAGACAGAGAATCCCGATGTGGGCTTCCTATCAATCGGGCATCCTGCCCAATCAGCATCAGAATAGCCTTCAGTACAGAAATGACTGTAGACCCTTTCTTGGGTTGGAATGGAGATACTGGAGAATACGAACCACTACATTCCAATGGGGAATACGAGTATCAGACATGAACTGACTCACAATGCTAACAGGATAGGCAATATCTGGTCTGGTCATGATAGTCAAATATTTAAGTTTTTCCACCATTCTGTGATACCTGCCAGGGTGAGAAAACATGTCACCGTCACCGGAAAGAAGCTTCACACTTGGATTCATCGGGGATTCCACACTTTTTGCATTCAACAGGCCGGTATCGCGCAAAATGCCAATCACATATTTCCTCTGAGAAATAAGAATCCTATGTTTACCTCTGGCCACCTCAACCCCCAAAAAATACCGTAGGTGTTCAAGATATTTAGTTTGAAATTGTGTCTGCAAAAAAGCTTTCAGGTTACTAATCCCAACACGGTCATCGCTAGTGATGACGATATCATCAACATAGACAGAGAAGAATACAGCCGGCAGCAGTACGTCGAAAGAACACGGTATAATCTTTGCCAGACTGCCGCAGACTGAACTGTTGCACCACCGTGCTAAATCTCTCAAACCAGGCCCGAAGAGATTGTTTTAAACCATATAACGAACAACGAAGGCGACATACAAGATTAGACCCTCTTTGAGCAACAAAATCGAGGGGTTGCTCTATATAAACTTCCTCCTGAAGATCACTATGGAGAAAGTCATTATTGACATCCAACTGATAAAGTGGCCAGTTCCGAGTGGCAGCAAGAGAAAGAAAAAGGCGAATGGAAGTCATCTTAGAGACCGGAGAGAAAGTCTCAAAATAGTCGACACCATAAGTTTGGGCATAACCTTTTGCAACAAGGCACGCTTTCAAGCGAGCCAAAGAGTTATCAGGATTCACCTTCACAGTTTAGACCCATTTGCAGCCAACTGCCTACTTTTCGGTAGGAAAAGAAACAAGATTCCAAGTGCCATTATTATCCAGGGCAGACATTTCCTCCAACATAACAGAATGCCAACCAGGATGGGATAGGGTATCTGAAACACTACCAGGAACAGCAGTAGTATCAATTGTAGAAATAAAAACACGTAAAGAAGCTGTTAAGCCCTTGTAGGAGTTAACATACCGAGGGTGATCTCGACAGAGGCAATAAGGGCGACGGGCAGCAATAGAGGACTCAACCGACGGATCATCCGGTGAGAGAACTGGCTCAACAAGAGTCGGATCACGGGAGGGTGAGGTAGCAGGAGGTGGCGCCGAGAGCGGCTCAGCAGATGCGGCAGGAGCACAGCAGTAATCCGAGAGACCAAAAAATCGGCAAGTAGAGGGAAGGGAGGTGACTCACGACTCGAAGATGGAACATGGGAAGAAGGAGAATAGAAGGGGGTCGACTCAAGAAAGGTAACATCTCGAGACACAACAAACCGACGAAGTGCAGGACAATAACACTGATACCCCTTCTGGTGTTGAGGGTAGCCAAGAAACACACATTTGAGGGCCCGAGCTTCAAGTTTAGTAACCTGTGGCCTGGTGTCACGCACATAGCATACACAACCAAAGAATTTAAGAAGCTGGGAGTGCACAGACAACGTAGGAGCTAACACAGACATAGGAAAAACACCACCTTACACCGTAGACGACATGCGATTAATAAGATAGCAGGCCGTAAGAACATCCTCACTCCAGAAATGACGAGGAACATGCATATGACATAGTAGTGCATGGGTTGTTTCCAAAACATGTTTATTTTTTCACTCAGCCACCCCATTCTGTTCGGGAGTATCAGGACACGACGTCTGATGAAAAATGCCATGGTTCACCAAACACTCCCTCATAGCAGTAGATATATACTCCCTCCCATTGTCATCATGCAAGACCTTAACACGGGTACTAAATTGGATTTGCACAGTCATACAAAATTGAGTAAACATAGATAAAATCTCAGATTTATTTTTCATTAAATATAGAAATGTGGCACGAGAGTCATCATCTATAAAGCTCACAAAATAACGAAAACCAGATAAAGAGGTGACCGAATTAGGTCTCCAGACATCAGTATGTACTAACTGAAAGGGAGTTGAAGCTCTTTTATTAACTCGAGACTGGAAAGGCACGCGCATGTGGTTGGTAAAACGACACGACTCACTCACTAGCAAACACAGACCTTAAATTAGGATAAAGAATTTTAAGGCAGAACACGCCTAAGCAGGAGCAACATCTAGTAGGTACAACCCCACCGAGACCTGTTCTTTACTGATAATTCTTTTCGTCGTAAGATCTTGAAAAATACAGGAATTAGGAAAAAAATGTCACGGAGCAACTCAAATCACTAGTAATCTGACTAATGGATAACAGATTAAATGGATTATCAAGAGTATGCAAGACATTATATAAAGAAATGGCAGGAGTTGGTGTTGCAACACCACAACCCTCAACAGCTAAGGAGGATCCATTAGTCGCCAAAACACCAGCATGACCAGGGGTCAGCTTTTAATCTGATTGAATACCTGATGATCCAGCCATGTGAGCAGAAGTGACATAATCTATAATCCAGGTGTGGGGGGTAGCCGCATGCAGTAGAATTACTTACAAAGGTGGTTGCTGGTACCTCAGAAGAACTCGTACTCTGTCCAATTTAACCATACATATATTGGTCGCAACGGTCATCTCAACAACTCGTCTGGTCGAGTTGGGTGCCCCCTGTGGACTTGGCTGGATATAGTCCTACTAACTGAAATCAGATGTGACATTGACCACCAGTAGGGGCTTTTCATGAAACTTGTAACATTCATTACGAATGTGTCTCCGGATCCCACAATAGTGACACGTAGGGTCTCATAACCACCATCGCGACCTTTTCCACAACCAGATTTGCTGCCACCACCACGACCGCGATCTCAACTGCTGCGGCTACCATGAAAACCCACCAAAGCGGACTGATCAGAAGACTCAATAAGAGATGTACCAGTACCACGAGACCTATCCCGTCGGGACGCTCGACTCACGTCGGAATGTCTCGAAGAGAGTGGGAATATTTACCCCGGAAAGGATTTGAGAACGTGCCGAGTCAAACTTAGAATCCAAATTGGCCAAGAAGCACACCACCAAAAGTTGCTGCCGCTGTTGCCGAAACTGAGACAACTGATTTGTGAACGGAAGAAGACGATCAAACTTGTCAGCCAAAATCTTGAATTGCATAAAGTGATCTTGAAGAGGCTTCCCGGACTGCTGGGATTGAAAGAAGCTTTTCATGACATCAGAGATCATTAGTGGATGAATAAATCGACTCTAGTGAGAACTAGATCTCTCGCACAATATCAGTATTAGCCACCAAAGCCTGAACAAAAAGATCCATCGAGTTGAGCAACTAACTGAATATCCGGGCATCAGCCCGGGTCCAAGTCTGGAAGGTCGCTAATGTCTATGATGGAGGATCATCAAACAGGTGGAAATCGAGCTCTATACCTTGAAGCAACTTAAGAACATTTTTCTTTCACAAAGCATAACCGTTGGCGCCATTAAGCCGCCGATCAACCAACCGTGTGGATGAGGAGAATACCTCCGTGGTATGCTGCCGACTAGCTTCCCTGGGATTCGCGGGTCACGGAATCCTCTGACATACTTGTTTACCAACAAGGGGACCAAAAAAATTACCACAAAACACAAGTCTCAATCCACACGGAGATATGAAAAAGGACCACACGGAACCCTCGTAGCATCATCAACCTAGTGGACATCATGGAACTACACTGGTGGAATGATGCAGTGAGGGAAAGAGAAAAGTTGAGCCAATCGATTGAGGGAGGGCTTGTTGAAGTCTGAAGTGGTCGGGGAGGCTGAGGAAGGCCCTACAAGGGTTGACAGGGAATGGAGCAAGCCTTGGAGGCTCTAACAGTGGTCGTCGGGGCCTAAGAGAGGCTGGCGGTGAGCGACGCCCCTCTCATGAGGGACTGACGAGTGTCGGAGTTCCCCTAGGAGGGTCCGACAAAAGTCGTGGTCGTCGTCGCCTCTGGAGGGGTTGATAAGAGTTGGTGCCTCGCTTAGAAGAGCCGATGAGGGTTGGCGCACGCGTTGGGCAAGCCGACAGAGGTTGGTGAGTGTTTTTGGAAGACCGACGAGGGTTGGCGATGATTGTCGGAGGATCGATGAAGGTTGGCGAGGAGTCTGATGGTCAGCGGTGAGGGTAGGGTTTCTGGTTTGGCAGCTGGTTCTTGTAGGTGCAAGGGTTTCGTGGGGGTTCGGGTTTTGTAGCTTTAATACCATGTTAAAAAAAGAGAGAATGAATACGAAAAAGAGTGTGTGCTCATTACGAGACATACACACGTATTTATTAAGTAACGAGAGACTACAATAGCTACTGTGGGTTTTCCTACAGAATATTATTAATCCTTAATATATATATATATATTAACACTGAAATGGTGGTTACTGAATGGACATCATATGATCTGGCTCCAGAGAATCTGGAACTAGGTACTTGGATAATAAGAAGTAAAGATCCGAACAAATTATGGCCTTGTTTAACTTATCTCGTTTAAAAGTCGAGAAAAGAAAAAAACTTGGCTTTAAACCAGGTTATCAAACGAAGCTATGTCCACTTTATTAGGCTGCGCCATTTTTCAAATCCGATTCTATATGGAATAGAATGCTATTCAAAAAAATCATAGAATTAGATGAATGCTGTTAAAATGAAAATGCTAAGGTGGATGTATTGTGCGACTAGAAAAAAAAACTGAGAATTAAAAAATTTGTAGAATGATAAAAATCGCACCAACTGATGACAAGTTAAAAAAAAAAATATTAAAATGGTTTGGATGTATACAACGTAAACTAGTTGATGAATGCTGTTAAAATGAAAATGCTAAGGTGGATGTATTGTACGACTAGAAAAAAAAACTGGGAATTAAAAAATGAGTAGAATGATAAAAATCGCACTAACTGAGGACAAGTTAAAAAATATATATATTAAAATGGTTTGGATGTATACAACGTAAACTAGTTGATGTAATAGTAAAAGAAAACTACATAATCATGAATAATGTAAACACTATGGGGAGATGTATACCTAAATTGATTTGGAATGCCGTATTAAGAAAAGTTAGAATTTATTGGAACTAACTGAAAATTGACTCTTAACATAGCAGAATGGCGTAAAAAAATTGACTCTTAATTGTGATTTCTATAGTTCAGAATTTGAAAAAAAAAAAACTATAATGAAATCATGTAACCCTTTGAAAGGTGTTGCTTACTTTTTATTTTTTGTTTTTTTTTTCTCTTGGAAAATTATGATCTTCTGGTTTTTAATTCCTATTGCAAACTCTTAAAGATTACCGCCATATTCTTTAACATGTTGATTTTTTTTTATTCGTCTTGTTTGCAAATTGTATAATTTTACCCTTTTATTATATGACAAGTATATGTATATTTGACACTTGGACTTATGGTTAATTTCTGAATTTTAGTTGTTTTCGTATTCCAGTGCTGGTCTTTGATTTTTTCCTTAATTAAACATAAGTTTTTAAGTTTTTGTGCTGGTATTTGAGGATTTTAAGTTTTTGTTCTTTTTTCTGGTTTATTTTAAATGTTCCAACTGTAATTTTCTGTTTGTTGAATGATGATCAGGTGCTATGGCCTGAATGTGGTTGGCAGCCTGTTTCTTTGACTGATTTGATCACTGGTGCCTCGGTCAAAAAGGTCTATAGGAAAGCAACTTTGTGCATCCATCCCGATAAGGTGCAACAGAAGGGTGCCACTCTTCAACAAAAATATATTGCCGAGAAGGTGTTTGACCTTCTTAAGGTATTTCTCTCATGATCTATGCAATTTGTGTTGTTATTTCTTAAAGGTTCACATTGTTCATTCAGTGTTTTATTGTCATAAATCTTGTTTTAGTGCCTGCCATTATTGTATAGACAATAAGACAATGTGAAGAAGAGTTGTCAAAACTCAAACTGATATTAGGATATATTATTTACCTCACCTCAATTTGATATCTCACATTCTTGTATTTTATGCCCTGCTTCGCATTTTAGTGCTTAGTTTTTACAAATTTTCCGACTTTTTATTGCTTCACTTTCATCATCATCTGGTAGTGATATACATATTTTATTTTCATGAAAAACTGAATTTCAAATCATGGCTGACTCGAGGACCAAATACCTCAATCTAGGCCATCTAGTACTAATGGTTGTGTATTGGGCTTGTTCTCATTTTAAGTTGATGTGATAAAAATAGGAGGCTTGGAACAAGTTTAACTCTGAGGAGCTCTTTTGAATTCTGTCCCAATCCTTTCACTGCCAGCTATGGAAAGTATACCGTTCGTCAGGTGAGAAATTTCAAGATTGTTCCAGCAAGATTCATTTTGCTTCTCTTCTGCTACCAGCATAGCTTTTGCATTGCGTGGGTTGATAGAGGGGACTTCCATTGGTGCTGAGATGCCTGAATGTTAAAAAAGTACACTCCCTCCTCTGCGGTAAATTGATGTCAATGCTGCAGATATACAAGTATATGGAAGCTGGTATGATCTGGTCTATCATCTATGTAAAGACCATTGTTGCCCCTCGCCTCACACATGTACGTCGAATTTAATTACCCATCTCGTCTGCATGAAAATTTTCTGGTCTCTTCGTGATTCTTTTTTCTGATTATCATTTTCTTTTGTTTGTTGTGGGGGTTGATCTGTTGGACGAATACCAAATATGTTTTATTGATGCCAGAACCTCAAAATGAGCCAATATATTTGTGTTGACACGAGAAAGTTTGGTGGCGAAATTTTCATATACACACAAACATATACATCTATATATGTGTATTCTAGATTTCAGGTTTTTGTTTCTCTCCCTTCGGTTTCTGTGTTTCTTTGATTTTGTTGTTATCTGATTTGGATTTATTTGTGAAGTGTGAGGGTTTGGGAACATGATTTGATATGTACATATATAAATTATATAAATCTGCCTCAACACGAGTGTACTAAGCACTGACATTATCAGTCCCTTATTAATTGTCTATTCTAACAGTTTGTCAACCCCACGAAACAAGAAAACCTTGGCCATGCTTGGCAATCTCTATGGAATTATACAGGATGGATAGAATTATATAGGGTGGATAGAATTATATAGGATGCCAAGATAAGTAATATTGTGATATCTACATTTATTTATTTATTTATTTATGTCAAAGTGGGATAAATTTGGTACGTGTTTGGTTAGAATGGAATAAAAAATAAAATAAGAGTTGTAGATCTTTTTTGGATATCTCAAGAGTGTTTCGATAGCTTATATGTATCTCGACTAATTTTTAAGGGACTAATTTTATCGTTGATTAGCGGGTGACCAATTAAAGTGGAGAAAAAATCTCGTATGGACTAGTAGTCTCACAAGAGTTATAGAATTTAGAAAGTTTTGAACTTGAGACCTTCAAGAATGAGCGAACTTCTACACTTTGGATCACCAAGCTAACTCTTCGAAGTTAAAGACTTATGGAGTTATTTATTGTTGGTTTCAAAATAAGAATAGAAGATAATTTACAGTAAGGTACTGGTAATATCAAAGAAATTTAATACTAATTTTTTATGTTTGGCACACTATTAGTCCAAGTTGTGCAATAGTCCGAGTTGTGTAACACAAACACGAAATTATTAACTTCAAAAGACAAAATCTAAAATGTGGTTTTCACAATGTTTCCTAATAAGATTTGAATCCCCTTTGGTATGATAAGATAACAAACAAGGCTCTATTGTGGTATGTTCTGTATTTCATACAACAATTCACTTGAATTTAATGTGACATTTGTCATTCTCATCAATCAACTTAATTGTTTAACCTAATGATTCAACAATTGAAATACTCCACTATTCTCTTAATCTCTCTTCCCTCTCTTTTTAACTCCTCTCCTTAGTTTTTAAAAGTGTATAAATTCAATTATCTTGCACTTGTTGCTACGAGAATTCTATATTTTGAATATACTAGTTTAAAAAACCATCTATATTAAAATTTAGAATGGTGCATTTTACATTTTATCTTTAATCTCCCATCTAAAAGAATTAATGATAGAGATCAATTTAGAAATAACTTTTTTTAGAATGATTGTTTCTCCAAAAAAATTTAGAAATTGTTTCTTCACATTCACTTTGTTTTGAAAAAATTAACAATTGAAAATGTGACATTAAATTGAACACCGTTTTTTAATATAGGTTTTGATTTTTGTTGACTGACGGAAGAACGAGATAATTTGCCAGAATTATATAGAAAAGAGTTGTGTTGCATATATAGATGATGAATGACCGATTGAATACAGATAAGACACATGAATTAAAATTCTAAATATTCGGAGTTTATTGTGGTATCATTTTTCTACATAAAAGGCTTTAAAATGGTTATTATGTTGTTCTCTCTCTTTCTCTTTTTCTTTTTTTTTTCTTTTTCTCCTCTTTCAGAGTTCTATTTCCACTCTTTTCGTAACATTGTATTATTGTAATATTAAATCAATGATGGACCATTTATAATCAGCAAGAAAAAGGAAAAAGAAATGAAAGTGTTTGTATGGTTATGACATTCTTTCTTTGTAATTGATTGAGATAGCAGATAAAATAAAAGGTAAAATATCAAACTAGAAATAAAGATGAGACCCCAAAAAAAAGAAAGAAAAAAAGGAATAAAAAGAGATTATATTTTTTTAAAAATAAAAGTAATAAAACAATTAGTCTTAAAACTAAAATAGGCAAAAATCAATTTAGGCTTACTATGGCAATTTTAGAACAAATTCAAACAGTTTTTACACGTTTAGTCTGATTGAGTTTCATGTATTTATACCATTTAAACGGTTTATTGTAATTTTTAGTTTTTTTTTAAATATAAAATTAGACCAAATCAAATTGCTTAAATAATAATATTTTTATAAGCTTTAATATTGAGAGAATATAAAAAGTAATTGCTTTCTTAATCGATAATAAAGAATTTGACGAAAATGAAAACGATTGAGCAGACTCTAAGTGCTTCGATGATTGAATACTGCAAAATAAACTTTCCGACATATGGTCAGATTTTTCAATGCTCAAATTAAAAGGGACTTGAGAAAGAAAGTAAAATATTCAAGGAGGAATATAACTAGATACTGCAAAACAAACTTCTTGGCCGGTTCTAGTAGAAGATTTTCTAATGCCCAAATTAGAAATAATTTGAGAGAAAAAATAAAATATTCAAAAGAGAGTTTTGGCATATTTTTACTTATTTTGGAGGACTTTTATGTAGAGAAGGGTTTAACCCTCATGTGTTATCGTATCAGTCCTAACTCATAGTTAGTGGGGGTGTTTGGTTACATTTAATATTTTTATCAATTTTTTATCCCTACAAATACTTTAGTCTCTTGAATATTTACTTTTTTGTTTTTATAATTTTGTGCATTTTGTACTTTTTTAATTTCTATGCTAACAAAAAATTTAAAACGCACATTTTTTCTCACTAACGGTTAAACAAAATTACTAAAAATAAAAAAATGCATTTTAATTAAAAATACGAGAAAAATATAAATAATTTAAAAAGATATTATAAAAAACTATATAAAGCATCGCTGGAAAGCTGCGACTTCGGCATTCAGATATCGGATTAGGCCGAATAGCAAAATCAAAATCTTCTAGTGTGAGCACGCGCTTAGAAGGCGCGTGGTCATTGACCGAATGCTCTTCGGCCGGGGCTCCCAGAAGAAATATAATCGTGAAATCGATCGAATCAAGACTCTTTTGCCGTCACTCTAGGGTTTGTATTGAAAAAGCGAACAGAGGAATAGTGATGATAAGAAGTTTATAATCGAGGGGTTTGAATTGCTCCCATGCTCTTCAGCTGAGCAATTCAGCGCGCGCGCATACACGCACAAAATCGAATTTCAGGTGGTGGTGGTGGTGGTGGAGTTGGCGAGAGATTTGAAATGCTGGAAAACCCTACCGAATCGTCCTCCGCAGCCAACATTACCACCATCAAGCGTTATGCTCCGCCCAACCAGAGGTTATCTCCCTCTCTCTCTCTCTCTCTCTCTCAATTAATTTGGATTGGCTGATTGATCGGCGGATTAATTGATATTGACGAGTGGTTATGAATTGGTAACGTGCAGGAACCGTTCTCTCAGCAGGCGCAAATCAGGTGGAGGTAGGTAATAATAACGACAATTTCCATTGTGTAGGTGCAGTTTGAGTTAGGATTAATAACTGTTATTTGAATGAATCTTCAATAAATTTATGTGGAGTGCATTCCATCCAAGTTTACCGTTTGAACGAAGCAATCTGAACTGAGCTTGTATGTTGTTTTCTCCCCTTCCCCCACCAAAAAATAAAATAAAAAATCTTTATTAGTTGTTATTGCTTGTAGCTAACGTTTCTCTCTTTACGAAATGATTCCTACAAGTCGTGGTAACGGAGATGGGAAATGTGGCTTATTTGCGTCCATCTGTCCCCTGTGTAAATATGAAAGGGTTTTTGTGTGTGTGTGTGTGTTTGGTTATGCTAATGTGTGAGAGCTAATGATCTGGAGTTTTAAATTCATTGGGTTTAATAGTTCACTGACTATAACCAATACTAGATGCTTTTCTATTAAGATAGGGACCACAGGGTGGTTTGCCATGTCAAATGTTCAAATTCCACCAGTTCAATTGCAGGAGTATTTGCAGTTTAGCTTGAAGTTGGGCTCTCCTCTAACTGAGTAGCAACTATATGGATGGAATTACTCTTACCACATATTTACTGATAATGAGCTCAACTCCCCCTCCCAACTGTCATGAAAAAATTGTGCTCCATTTTACATGTCCATGAATAGATGCACTTAAATCCTACCACCTTTTTTTTAGAACTATTTTCTGTCTAGAAATCTTATTGTATGTTAGAAGCTATGTGACCAAGCCAATAGTGAGAATATCGTAAGAGCTGGAGCATGCCTGAGCGTCTTACTCATATGTATAAAATGACATATTTTAATAATTTATATACTTTTGATGGTGAATAATTTTTATACTTTTCATATGTATAAAATGATAGATTTTAATAATTTTGACTAAGCCAATAGTGAACTTCATTTATTTTTAATGTATTAAATTGTTATACAAAAAGATTGCATTGGGTAATATTATTTCCATGATTATCTAAAACTAAAAAAAATTATTATGGAGTAACAAAAGATAGCAAGTTTAGTGGTTGATGCTCTTGAGACCTTAAATCGGTTGATGGTTCAATTCTCACGGATGACAACTTTGTCATATTTACCTCCCATTTCTCATGGGTAAACTATAAAACAAGTCAAAGTTTAAAAATTTGTCATAAATAAGAGATTCTCCCCTTGAGTTAATTCGGGAATTGGCCCAACTACAAAAACTACATAATTTGTCATAATTAATGGATTCACTGCTTTAGTTAATGAATTTGCGGATTGGCCCAAATGAATTCATGAATTTAGGTTGGATTTGGAGTAAATTCGCTGATTTGCAAATTTAGAGTGGAAATGTAGGGATCGTTTTGCTAATAGGTGTGTGCTATTATAAAGGGCATTGAGGGAATGTCAACCGGATAAGATAGGGAAACACCTCTTACATAAAATGAGAGTAGAACAAAAAGGGACTCATAACCAACAAAAAACCTCAATAAAAACCTCTACATCAAAAGAAACATCACAATGCTAGAGACTCTACAAAGTATTATCCACTGAAGCTACCCCTTTCTTAGATAACCAATTGTACATATTAACTAGCAAATACTGCTCCCATCAGCCAATACAACGGCTTCTCCACGCCATCAAAATATTTTTTGTTACGCTCCAACCAAATCAACCACATCAATCACAATAGAGTCAAGACTTACCCCTTTTTGCTAACCCTCATCACCTTCTCTCTATTCTAACCCAACTAGACAACAATCACCTCTTTCTCACAAACGCAATCAACACTAAGATGCACCAAAACAAAACCCCACAACTCCGTAAGAAACTCGTAATGAATAAGGAGGTGTGAAATAAACTCCCTTCGTTCTCACACATGTAACACCCATTAGTCATCACCTTGCGTGCTTGCTAATCCAAAATCAACAAAAGCTCACTGTTGTTCTTTTCATTTCTCCCAAAACTCTTTATTGGGCTAAATAAGCCGATTAACTCTATCAATTGGATTTGTTGTGTGAAAATTTGTGGTATAACATTTCTAGCTACTTTTAGGTGGGACCTTTAATAATTATAGCCAATTAAAATGAAAATTGGATTTTTAGGCCACCATTTAGGGGAATCTTATATATACGCACAACCATAGTTGTCAAATCGACAATCGAATCATGAATCAATATTACCTTTTTCGAATTATGAATCGTAAAGACTTGGGTATAATTTTTAAAATACACAAAATTTTACCTAAATAGTTAGATATTGAGGATATATTATAAATATGAAAAATTTAGTCATAAATCATTGAAAAACTTGTCTTGAATGTTGAACACATAGTTTAATAGGTAAGACGCTTGTATCTAGGGCAAAATATGTGGGCCTGAGCCTCAGTGTGATCAATGATTCTATATTGTATTATTAATTATATTATGATTTATGGCAATCCGTACATACATTATTGGATTTAGAAGCATCCAATCCAAAATCAATTGGTAGTGGGTGGAAAGGTCTCTAAATTATATGAATTAAACTTAAATTGCTTAAAAAAGTGATGTGGAATGATTCTAATACACTCTCACAGGCTCAGTTGCATGTGAAGATTATAGAAAAATAAACGAAATGAGTGAAACAGACTCTTGGCCAAATTTGGCTTGCGAGAACCACCCAAAACCCCTTTGATACCATGTTAGAACTTAGAACTTAGAATTCTTAGCCATCCAACCCATAACCAATTAGTAATAGGTACAAAGGCCTCTATAATAAATAACCAATATTGGGTGGCTTAGAAACATAATGTGTTTTAACTTTTAAGTCTCTAAAATGTAAATTATGAATTAGAAGAAACAAAAACCGTGACTTGCTTGGTGTTGAATCAATTTTTTGGTGTATCGAATCGAATTGTACTGAAACGTGTGATGCATATTGTGAGCCATACAATTCTTGATGTCGTCGATGCACCCCATCGATACAAATCGATTTATAGATGTATCGCACTGAATTGTATGATACCTATTCAAATCGTAGGGTTCTGATGATAGAACACACAACTGTATATAAATTAGTGATATCATGATTTCAATTTCTGGCCATTAGAGGGTGCACTTATCTATATCAGGCTATATAAGTAATAAGGTGAAATTAGAAAAATTCCACGGATCAAAATTCAAGAAGTTAAAGTTATTCCACAAACTTATACTTCTATGTAGATACAAGTTCATGTGTGCTAATTACTGCCTGATGGTCAAGGAAACAGTACTCCCAGTGCTGCACTTCTCATTACATGTGAGGCCCCATCTTTCATGTGCTGAACAATGCCACTTTGTTGTGCAGATCGATTTGAACGAATAAACAACATTTACGCGAATGATGGAGAGAAGAACCAAGTTGCTACCTCAAGAAGCATTCCTATACCTGATCATGGGGATGCAGTTGGCAGCTATGTTGCTAATGAGAATCCTCATCAAGGGTTAATACCCTTGCCCGGGTGTTGTAAGAGTGAAGCTTTTCAGCTCCTGAATGACCGTACGTTAATATTACATCATTTCCTGTTTATTTTACTTTTATTGATACTTCATTTATGGTATGTTGTTAATTTCAATTGGTGCATTTTATCGTGGATGTGTGTGCACGTATGCTTGTACAAACAAGCAATATGGTGGTATTAGAATCAAATGAATTTAGGCACGGATTATTAGCTTCTGAAAGTATGTTTGTTTCGTTCAATTCCTCTTTTCTCTTGTATTTTTCCTCTTTCACATAATATTTTTCGGGTTCTTATAAAGAGCAGCTTTGCGTTAACAAATCTCCTTGGAACACTATGCTGAAATAGGATAGTCACCTTACATGGTCATATCTCATGTAAAAGCACAATGTATTGGGTGAGGGTTGTTAATTGAGGAAGGTTAGTAGTTATGTCACTTCTGTTTATTATTTGCTTGTATGAAGTTTTGTTATGCCTTGATCCAATTGAGGTCTAAATAAGAAATAGATCGATTAGGTAGGAGTGTACATATTTATGGTATTGGGCGTAATACACCCAAAAAATGGGCAGTTGTTGGAATGCAAAAGAAAAATTCATGTGTGAACCCCAATTTGTGGTGATTAATTTTATGTTAGTTACAAATCAGCATTACCGTTTGTAAATATTATTTATTCTTGATTCTTCCATAAGTAATTTGGATACTTCTTTATCTTTAAAAAAATAAAATGAATAAAAAAAGAAAAAGATCCACACTTTTCAACTGACACACTTATGTAACTCCATTCCAGTAAACATGTTGTGGTGAGGATTCACAATAACCATATTGAAATTGACATTATTATAATTTGGATGGAAATGGAAGTATTGGACCAGTTCTTTTTTGATGATTCCCTAAGGCTTCATAACAATATAGCATCTCAGTTTTTTAGTGAATTCAAATTTGTGTATAAACTCTCTCTTGAATCCTCTAATGCAGGTTGGGCAGCTACTGTAAATGCATTCAATGATCCATCAATAGATTTAGCTGGTGAGTGATAGACTTGTATGAGTTTTTCTTTGTTGATCCATAAAAACTGTATAGATTGCATTGTTAGTGCTTGGCCACCATAGGTTGACAATTTCACGACTTGTATGAGCGACCTAGATAGAATCGCAGCCACTACCATGAGGAAAGCATGTTGATCAAGTAACACCCATGAAAATTCTCACAAAAGGGCTAGCCAAGTAGTTGTTATTTGGATTTATCACATCCAAGATCCCCACACAAACTTCCTATGTGGCATATGGTCATTGGTCGTTGCAAACACCATCCCTTTATATCCTCGATGTCCTCGCAAGGGACTAATTAATCTGAATATCACGATCAACTCATAGTCAGTTCAGAAAAGTGAGTCAGTGACCCCCCACATGGTCATTGTGCAGGTTGACTTTGGTATCATAAATAATAATCACGGAAACTCGTTGAAAAGGGCTAGCTAATGAGTTGTTATTTGGGTTCATTTCTCCTGTTTATATACCCGAAATCCCTTGTGCAAACTCTTCATGTGGGATGGGATCGTTACATATCACCCATGTAGAGTTGGAAAACCTCGAAGTGCTATGGGGGTTCTTCATCGCTGTGAAGAAGTGCTTTGGGAGGGCTTCATTGGCATGGTGAACTTTGGACATAGCCTTGGAAATATGGTCAAAATGGTTGAAGTTGTAGGATTATCGTTGGTCAATCTATTGGAGAACCCAATTAAAAGTGTTGTGGGAGAGCTTCACCGGCATCATGTAGTTTGGACAGTTTCAAGATGCTATGGGAGTTCTTCTTCAACCAAAGGAAATGCTATGGGAAAGCTTCATTGACACGAAGAAAGGTTCGGACAAAGCTTGAAGTGTTATGGGAGATTTTCATTGGGATAAGGAAGTGTTATGGAAGAGCTTAATTAGCATGAAAATTTTTTTAACCAAGGTTCGGTTATGAAGTCCAAAAGATCTTTATATAAATTCACCAAGGATCAAGGTGTAGACTTTGTAAGACATCTAGGCTGGTTTTATGCAACCAAGTGAAAGATTGGTCGACCATTTTGATTAATGGAATATGACCCTTTGTGACCTTTCAAATACCACAACTTAGAATATGACCCTTTGTGCTGGAGGGTTTCTGCATTTCAAGTATACAGGGTGGTACTTCCACAGTCTGGTGTGATTATTTTAGGTAATCTGCATCCAAGGATGTTGGTTAATTTAGCTATGCTGCTATGACTAGCTGATGCAGCCTACTTGTAGAACACAATTGGGTTGGGGTTACCTGCCAACCATGCTTTCCTATTTGATTAGACAATGAACTTTACATGCCCCCAATAACCGTAATATTTGTCTTGGGTTTCAAGTGTCAACTATGCTTCCCATATGTATAAAATTTGTTCCAATTGTTATAATTAGGTGGGTAATGATAGACCCAAAAAATATGCACCCATGTAAAAGTACTTGCAGTCATAAAATTTGTTTCAATTATTATAATTAGGTGGGTGATGATAGACCCAAAAAATATGCATCCATGTAAAAGTATTTACAGTCTTGTTGAGCTGTCACTTGGAGGGATGTATAACTACAATTGTACTTTTTAGGTATGTTATCATACCTGCAGAGGAATCTGGTTGACAAGCCCTTTTTGTACCCAGGAGGCAGTAATCTTTTTGTTAGTTAAAAAGTGGGGAATTTTTTTATAGCTAAAGTAATGGAGCTGGTGCAAGAACAGAGTTGCACAGAAAAGGCCCGGTCTGTTACGGTAAAAAATTTCATTAAAATTTCTGTTATTTCACAAAAAGAAAAAGGAAGAAATCTGGGATCTGGAAAGAGGAACGAATTGGTTGATATCCTTTACCAGAAATTTTAGTCAACAATAAATATTTGTGCAGATGAGGACTCCTGCAACCAAGTATGGGACCCTGAATATTTGGACAAGTCAGGTTTGATTCATTGATAATAATAGAACCCTTTTGTGGTGTCAGTTAAACTAACTGGTTCTTTTGAAGATTCAAATGCAGACTGATTTAATCTCGTTTCGTGCTTCTTAAATAAAGTATTAAATATTGATTCATGTTGCATGCTGTTGGTAAATTATGTAGAATTTCAAATTGTAAGGTAGGCCTTAATCAAGTTAGTGTAGTTAAGAGCTACTGGAATTTAAGTAATCTTTTTATTTTGTTGCGATTTTGCCATTCATGTACTCAAAAGGTTATATCATCCGAATCCTTGTGGGTCCATCAGCCATTCTTTCAGTGCACGAGGACGAGGCACTGATAAATATTGTCTAAATGACA
Source organism: Heliamphora exappendiculata (assembly GCA_034768845.1). Classification (NCBI taxonomy): domain Eukaryota; kingdom Viridiplantae; phylum Streptophyta; class Magnoliopsida; order Ericales; family Sarraceniaceae; genus Heliamphora; species Heliamphora exappendiculata. The sequence goes on along the minus strand of JAOTRH010030403.1, from coordinate 1,386 downwards.
CTTGGGTTTTAAAATTCAGTTAGACACGACGTGGAAGTTATCGCTGCGTGTTTTCCTTGTCTACCATGTGAAAAATTTGGCTACAGATCTATTGCACAAATGGAAAATTGTAAGTTGGTATCGTCATTATCCAATAAGATTTCCAGATTGGTTATCCGCAATGAAATAAAGTTTATGTTCTGAGACCAATACATTTTCACTCTACTGGTTCCTGAGAGAGGAAATAAAGGATCTGCTATGGAGCCACCTCGAAGCATGTTAGAAATTCAAAGCCCAACCATAAAATTCATTCATAGGAACCGTATGATAATCCTGACTGGTATTTTTATTTTTCTTTTGTTTTTCAGATAGGCCTGTTATGTATTCAGGGAGTGGTGCGTCAGCGTGGGGGCAATTTAGACTTCCTCATCAGGTGACAATACTTACCTCTCTCTCTCTCTCTCTCTCTAAAGGCCCCACTTGGGATAATGACTTATTTCTTTATTTTATTTTATTTATTTTAGTTTTTTTCATCGTTTAACAAACTGTTATTATTTTTTTAATTCCTTTTATCGAGACGAGCTGAAATAGTAAAACATTTGACAGCTGAAATAGTAAAAAATTTTGGGATAATGACTTATTTCTTTATTTTATTTTATTTATTTTAGTTTTTTTCATTGTTTAATCAAATTGTTATTATTTTTTCAATTCCTTTCATCGTCTTTAGTAATTTTTTTTTTGTTTTTAATTAAAATTCTTTATGTTTCCAATTTCTCTCGTTTCAAAAACTTGTCGGACTTTAAGTTGATGCATCCTACAGCCAATTCTGGAGTTTCTTCTCATTTGCAGATGGATTTCTTGAGTGAACTTCAGCGTGCAATACGTGATGCAAATCCCAGTTCTTAAACCTAAGATTGAACTGACGGAACTTGAAGCTTTTGTTTGGCTTTGGATTTCCCAAAAAATTGAGACTGTACGATCATGAAGTCTGTTGTATGTGTTCTTTAAATCCTGACTTGTGATACTTAATTTAGGCAATTTCTAATTTATTCAAAGACAAAAGCATGGCTATGTGCTCACCATGTACATGCTCTCAAGAATTGCAAAATCTGTCCATCAATTTGGGTGTGTTTGTGTGTTGCTTATGATTTATATGCGTTCTCACTTCCAAATGTTTAGATTGAAAAATGGAATGGTTCGCATTTCTGCTGTTTGATTTGTCTTAAGAAATAGGAAAATAATAATTCCCCAGGTCTTCATAAAAATAGGGTTGTGGAGTTTTGAGCTATACTCCTTATGATCTGCATTTCAAGTGCTCCAGGAAGGGATATTCTGTTGGGAGAATTTCCAACGCCGACATAAAATACAAGCTCGGGGATCCAGAAAATACATCTTTATTAAACTTTC